>ML294568.1:41991-116496 GCA_005239495.1 Nicotiana undulata
ATGTTTAATATTTACATTTATAATTATAAAAATATAAAAGAAATAAAAGAGGGGGGGGGGGGAGGGGGTGCAGAAAAACTAACAAACAAAAATTTGAGATTATAAAAAAAAAAGTTAAGAAAGTAAAAATATTGCGGGGGTAGTAGGGTGAGTGGTGACGGAAAATAAATTAAAATTTAAAAAAATAAAGCCTTTTTCGGAAGAGGGGGTGGATTGGTGAGTGTGGGAAAGATTGAGAAGGAGTTTTGGAAAATGTTTTCCCTTCTCATGATATGGAAAACATGTTCCTCAAATTAGAGGAAATGAGTTCACAAGGCAAATATTTTCAAAAATATTTAGACCAACCAAACATGAGAAAATTGGAAAACATTTTCCGAAAAATATTTTCTTTCGTACGAAACACACCCTTAGTGTTAGTCTTTCTTTGTAACCCTGCATTTTCTAGCTTCACGTAAATGATTTTCCGTCCGTGTACTTATTTAATTTACTGAAACTAATACTTTTGCATTTTGCCTAAATTAGTGGCTCGACAATTAGGACCCGTTTGGCTATGAGTTTTGTCAAAATAAATTTGGGATTTATTTGGAAAACTCATGTTTGGCCATAAATTTTTCTCACATTTTGGCAAACTCTCAAATCCCAAAATCACCCCAATTGCTGATTTTGTGCCAAAATCCCAAAACTTGGAAATTTTATACATTTTTCCAAAATAAAGTTGGGAAATATGTTTTGAAAACGTATGTCCAAACATATTTTCATCTTCAAACCAAACTTCACCCAAATCAGATTTTGCAAAACAAATTTGGGAATCTATGGCCAAACGCTAGCTTAGATTTTACGAGATTTTCAGAAGAGTATTGTAGGTGTTCTTACGTATGGTGTTTATAAAATTTGAAAAATCGAACCAGCAAACCGAATCAAAACTGACTAAAAAACTGATACTTTTTTGGTTTGGTTTTGAATTTTAAAAATTGATCAAAATTTGTTTTGTGGTTTTAATTATAAAAAAATGGCCGATAAAATCGAACCAAATCGACTATATAAGTAGCTATTTAAAATTTATCATTACACTATATGTATAATCGTTTGCACTTTTAGTCTAGTTCTTTGCTGCCATACTAATCTCGTTCTTTGCCCTATATTCTAGTTTGATGGATAATTTTCTTTTACTAAGTACAAGAATCTAGTTAAAAGTAATCTATTTTAAATTGAGTTCTTAAATTATCATTCATCACTATTTGATTCAATTATTGTCAATATATCTTGGTAAATGATAGATTTCTCAAAGAACTATTGCTTTGATAGTATTATATACGCTGAAAATGTAGTCACCAGAATATGTTGTTGATAATGATTGTCTCATATATATTTTTTAAATCGATAAATAACTGGAAAATTTGAAAAACCCCAACAAAGATCGAATTTATAAAAATCGACTTAATTGGTTTGGTTCAAATATTTAAAAAACCGACTTATTTGGTTTGATTTCTTTTGTAGAATTAACACAAATATCCGCCCACCCAACCTCTTAAACTAAAGGTAGTTAGTGGACGTATATTATATGCATAATTGATGTATTATTTATGTATAATTGTGTATAATGAATATATAATATATGAATATGGATAGAAAAAAATAAACAATGAATATGTCCGACTATTTGTGTAAAGATCTTTTCTTTTTAGAAAAAAAGGATCCAAACTGAATCATGATGTGAAAGAGTTGGATAAATGTCTTACTGTCCACTGAAGCTAACCATAATTAGTTTGTAAGTTGAGCCGAATTAGTTAGTTGTTAGTTACTAATTATATTGTTAGTGAAGAATAGGTGCACAACTGGCTACAACTGTCAGGCAGTTAGGAGGTAGTTATACAATGTATATATAGAAGTTAGTTCATTCATTTATACTTAACTTTTTCATTTTATACAGAAAATTCTCCGAGCTCTGCATGTGCTCTCTTCCTCTATTTTCTGCTCTTTCTCATTTCAATGGTGATTTGGAATTCAATGTATTTTGTCATGGTATCAAAGCCATCTCGTCGATAAGATCTAAGGATTGTTCTTCGCGGATTGAAGACAACCGAGAGATTCATCGACAATTTTTGTGAAAATCGAATCCTAATATGAATTACAGCAAACCCTAGATTTTCTTGTTAATTTTTCATTTTGTTCTCGATTCTTCACTGCATCTACAAATTCACCAACTGTGTTTTGTATAATTTCTGGATTTCATGGCTATTGAGTATGTATCTGATCTTGGAAACTTTCTTCCAACTTCGGTGGTGATTGACCATAATCATCCCCTATATTTTCATCCCTATGATGCTCATCAGTCTCTATCTATTGGTATTCGACTTATAAGCATGGAGAATTATACTTTGTGAGATCGAGCAAAGAGGGTTGCACTCCTAGGGAGGAATAAGCCGAATTCATAGATGGTATAATCACTAGTGATACTTTTTGACCAGCTTTAGGACAACACTGAGATCGGTGTAATACAACAGTAGTTTCGTGGCTTACTGGAAATGCGAGCAACAAATTGTTAAGTAGAATTATATTTCGTTCAAATGTACGTTTGGTTGGATGGAATTGCAAGAGAGATTCAATAAAGTGAATGGCTCACGTTTGTATTCACTTCACAAGGAAATCTTCACCTTAACTCAAGTCACATCATCTATATCAGTATACTATTCAAGGTTGAAGGATTTATGGGATGAGTATGATTCACTATTCCGCCTCCTTCATGTGATTGTGAAAAATCAAAGAATTTTGCAGTGCACTAGCAATATTAGCGCCTATTACAATTCTTAATGGGACTAAATAAAAGCTATAGTCCGGCAAGAAGTCAAATTCTGATGAAGTCTAGGGTGATTAATGTGAACCAAGAATATGCCTTGAATGTTTAGGATGAGAGTCAAAAGCTTGTGGCATGTAATAATTATGTTACAACTGAAACTATGAAGTCGACTGCCTTGTTCACAACTAAAAATATTGTACCTAAGCAGAAAAGAAATTGGAATGTCAAGTGTAACTATTGTCATGGAAAATGACATATAAGGGATGATTGCATTAAGCTGATGCACTGTGGTTACTACAACAAGAGGGGTCACCTTTAGGAGAATTGCTACAAATTAATTGGATATCCAGCAAGTTTCAAGTCCAAGGCTAGAGCTAATGTGGTTGATGGGCATTCTCTGCAATTTGAGATCAGTACAAGGCATTCTCTGTCATCTGAGATTGGTGTAAGTAATCAAGTCATCACCACTGCAAATAATCAAACAAGTTCTGCTACACCAATGATTACACGGGAACAATATAATATGCTACTCAGCATGCTCAGTAAGGCTTCCACATCTGAGGCAAGTGCACATATGGAAGATGAGTGCTTTCTTGTTAAATATAATGCAATATATTAGATATTATACACAAGGGCTACAAACAATATGACAGAAAATGAACGTTTGTTGTTGAATGATGGTAAAATAGGAAGTGCTGGAAATGTGAAAATGCAAATAGGAGAGTCTACTCAAGTTACAAAAGTAGGAAACAGTCCTTTGACAGGAGTTGATATCCTTAACGATGTGCTCTGTGTGCCAAGTTTTAAATTCAACTATTATCAGTAACCAAAATGACCAAGGAACCAAAATGTTGTGCAATGTTCTTTCCTGAACATTTTATGTTTCAGGATCTTTGCACTGGGAGAGTCAAGGCGACTGGTATTGAAGAAGATGGTTTGTATGTTCTGAGGACACACTGCAAAGAAGCTGGAATAAATAGAGCAAAGGTTATGGCCGTAGAACAGATGAAGAAACCTGAAAATTGTCATCGAAGATTGGTCATGTGCCTATGCGAGTCATTAGAAAAGTTTCTGCATTTAGGAATGAAGATGCTTTTCAATTACAACACTATGATGTATGCCCGCTGTATAGGCAAACAAGATTACCATTCCCTATTAGTACTAGTAGAGCTGATGAACTTTATTATTTGATACACATGGGTGGGGCCCTTATAAGGCTGCAACTTATAATAGAATGAGTTAGTTTTTGACATTAGTTGATGATCACACCAGATGCACATGAGTTTTCTTAACGAGAGTAAAGTCAGATGTGTCTGAGTTACTTAAAACATTCACTGCAATGATTCTTTGTCATTTTGGAAGGATGTTAAAGTGTTCGGATCAAATAATAGATCTGTATTTTTAACATGTCTTGCAAGGAGTTACTTGCACATCATGGGATCTTACACCAAAGTTCTTGTCTTTACACTCCTCAAAAAAATGGAGTGATCGAGAGAAGCATAGGCACATCCTAGAACAGCAAGTGCAATTAGATTTCAAGCTAATTTGCAAATTCGACAGTATATAGAATTAACAGGATCCCATCTACTATCTAGAAAAGTAAATCACCTTTTGAAGTATTGTACAACAGACCACCTTCTTTGGCTCACATGAGGGTGATAGGTTGTCTTTGTTATGGAACTACACTGCCAAAACAAGATAAATTTGGTCCAAGAGCAGTAAAGTCAGTTCTGCTAGAATATAGTGTTCATCAGAAAGGATATAAACTCTTTGCCTTATCTGATAAAGTATGCTTTATTAGTAGAGATGTTATCTTTCATGAAGGCATATTTTCTTTCCAGGATAATAAAAAAATCCAACGCCCTTCAGTTGCTGATATTACAAATTTGCAGAGATTCTGTGTAGTGGATGATCTTGACATTGCAAGCAAAAATATTATATCATATCAATACACTGAAGACCTCATATCACAACAACTTCAAGATACACAAGCAAACCTAGATCAAGAAAACCATGAAACTCAGGACTCTTATGGGGATGTGTCAGATCATGTTGAAGACATAGAAGTAGTAGAAGAGACTCAGACAACAGAATTGAGTGAAAGAAGATCGGGTAGAAGAACTAAGCCACCTATTTCGCTTAAGGATTATGTGAGGACTGGCAAGCAAACAGGAGCACATACTTGTTTATATCCTATCTCAGATGTCATCAGTTATGATTTCTTGTCTCACCAAATATCAAAGTTTTACCACCAAGTTCTCTGTAGATACTGAGTCTAAGTCCTATGCAGAAGCAATAAAAGATTCAAGATGGATAGACAGAGATCAAGGCATTGCAAGATAACAAAACATGGACAGTGTTGCCTATAGGGAATAAGGCAATTTGTTGTCGATGGGTGTATAAGATTAAATATAAATCCACATGTGAATTAGAGAGGTTTAAGGAAAGGTTAGTTGCCAAAGGGTATATCCAAAGAGGATTTGACTATCAAGACATTCTCCCCTGTTGTTAAGATGGTAAAAATAAGAACTGTTATCTCATTAGCAGCAATGAATAATTAGGACATTCATCAAATGGATCTCTATAATGCATTTTTGCAAGGTGATCTAACTGAAGAGGTCTATATGGTATTACCACAAGGATTCACTTGTGAAGGACAACATCAAGTATGTCGATTGCTCAAATCACAGCATGGGTTTAAACAAGCCTCCAGGCAGTGGAATATCAAGTTAACCTCTGCATTGACAACTTCTGACTTCGTTTCAAAGTCACTTGGATTATTCTTTATTTACCAGAAAAGTTCGAGGCAAAATGGTAGTGGTCTTGGTTTATGTTGATGACCTACTAATTACAGGAGATATGCTGACTTAAATTGAAGACTAAGGAGTAGTTGCAGGAAGTTTTTAAAATCAAGGATCTAGGGGAGTTGAAATTCTTCTTAGGGATTGAATTTTCTAGAAGTAAAGAGGGGATTCTAACCCATCAAAGAAAATATGCATTAGAACTCATCTTAGATATGAGACTCTCATGTTCAAAGCCAGTAGGTGCACCTTTGGAGGTCAACAAGAAGCTAACAACAATGGAGTTTGACACTCAGTTTGGCACTAGTGATTACAAAGTTCTTGATGATCCAAGTGCATACCAACAGTTGATCGAAAGACTTCTTTACCTCACCATGACTAGGCCAGACATTGCCTTTGCAGTGCAATGTCTTAGCCAATTTATGCATTGTCCCAAGATGTCACATATGGAGGTTGTCATCAGGGGGATCAAGTATATGAAATAGTCCCCAGGCCTGGGGATATTAATGTCACCAAATGCTTCCTCTCAACTCACAGCCTTTGGTGATGCTGATTGGGCTTCTTGTCCCAACACCAGGGGATTAGTTACTGGGTATCTAATCAAGTTTGGGAATTCATCGATCTCATGGAAGTCGAAGAAGCAAACCACCATATCCGGAAGCTCAATAGAAGCTGAGTATCGAAGCTTGGCATCAACAGTCGTTGAAATAGAAGTTTAGAGATTTATTTGACGAGTTGGGGGTGCATATTCAGAAACCTGTATCCATGCTATGTGACAGTAAATCTGCAACACAAATAGCTGTCAATTCCGTGTTTCACGAGCGAACGAACATTAGTTACGAATTATATTATTAGTGGAGGATATGTGTACAATTGGCTACAACTGTCAGTTAGTTAGGAGGTAGTTATACACTATATATATATATATATATATATATATATATATATTTCATTTAGTACTTAACTTTTTCATTCTATACAGAAAATTCTCCGAGCTCTGCATGTGCTTTCTCCTCCGCTTTCTGCTCTTTCTCATTTCAATGGTGATTAGGAATTTAATGGATTTTGTCACATGAATACCCCAAAATCTTATGCATCACGAACTTTGACATTTGTTTTTAAATTCTTAACAAATGCAAGTGAGTTTATAAATTATATTACACCCCTATAGCTTGTCGATATCTAGCTTAATGCAAACTGAGCAACACCAAAATTTTACCGATTCCTTCTTTCTTTTTATTTGTCTCCTTTAGACTATGTTAGAATTTCCGTTGGATTTCAATACTTCTTTTTGCAATTTTTTCATGTTCGAATCAATACCAAAAATAAATTGCTAACAATTTTACGCTTGTGAAGTTGGTCCACTGAAAAGGGCTTCAAAATTTAATACTTTATTTCAAACTGGAGTTAGAATTTTCTTTAAAACTTTATATGGGATTGTCAAAATGATCCCCTTCCCTCCGATGTAAATATCTATTTTTCCAACCTTTGATAACCACTAGCTTTTATTTACTAGCACAAATGTAACAACAATTATTTAATCTTTTTTTACGCTTGTCGTAATACTAATAACAAATAACAAAAAGATTGCAGTAAACCATTTGGCTAAATTCACATACCAAATAAGTCAGAGGACTCGACATACCAAAAAAAGTAATCTATTATAAATTTAATAAAATAACATGACACCATACATGACCATACCTCAAATTAACCAAAGCTCACATTAAGTTTGTAAACTTAGCATCCAATCTTCGACTTTGCTTGAGTAATATTCTTTTAAAATTCATCGTGAATTTTAACATATAAATGAACGTATTTACCGGGGGAAAAAAAATATATTATCAACAACAATTCAAAGAACAGAAATAGGATATAAAGAGGATTTCTTTGTCTTCCGAAAAAAAGAAACAGAGAAAAACTACAGGTTTCCGTTTTGAATTACAGCGAAGGAAATGGTACTATTATGAATTTAACTTACGTTAAATGACATTATAAATGAAATTTTTGTAAGATATATTTGTGCAATTTAAATTTAAATAGAATATATATTGTCTTATTTTTTAAATCACATATAATTACTTTATATTATTATTTAAGTGCCTTAATGAAAGTACAAGAGATGGGGTGAATTGTGGTCTATTAAAAACTTGGTTGACTAAGTGTGAGTTTAGTCGACTAGTTTTCACATAGCAAACAAATAAGATAGAGATGAACCAAACGAATTGAAGCAAAAAAAGACACAATAGTTTTTATACTGGTTCGATATTGGTGTGGTACTTATGTCCAGTTTCCCTTGGGTCACAAAAGGGTTCTCTTAGATCTTAATAAAAATTACAATAGTGATGATTTTAATTCGTTCACCACCAACGATGTTTAGCAACAATAATTTCAGGATGTTGACACAACTCTCTTTGTATTCTAACTCTTCCTATCTTTTATGACACGTGTAGACTGAAGAATACAGTGTTTGTATTAAGAACTAGAGAGCCTTAGAAGACAGTGTTTGTAGTTGCGTAAATCTTCTTCTTGAACTTGACAGTCTTCTTATAGATGAGTTTGAGGGCCGTTGCAGATTGATCTGATTGAGGCATTGAATCCTCTAAGAGATTTGACCCAAGGGGTGCCTCCGAATCCTGCACTTTAGATGGGCTGGATTCGTTTATGTCATTCCTTAAAATGTCCTCATTTCATGGAGTGATTTGAGGCTTCGATTTGGTTGGTCAATCTTCTAATATCGTCTTTGAGTAGATGCCTGATATTCTTGAGCTGCACTTGATATGTTTCCTTGTTAGACAGTCTCAATATCCTTTGATTGAGACTGAGATAGCGAGACTGATTTGGTTTCCTTTTTGATAGCTTCGTCTCCTTAGATTTAGCATCAATAACTTCTCTTTGATCTCATTTCCTTTTGTCGGTGCTTTGATTCCTGCAATCAAAGTAGATAGGATTAGTTTTGCACAATTTTCACCATTGAAACTTAGATGTAACAATCTCCTCTTTTTTTATAATGACAATAAAGAAAGAGTAAACAAGTATACTTCCCTTTCATCACTTGAGATGCCTGCTCTCCCTGAGTTGTTGATTTACTTTATCCATAATGTTCTCACCTTTGACATCAATCAAAAAGGAAATAAAATGCAAGCCATGTATATATAACATAGTGAATAACAAACATATAATATGCATACTAGTTAGGGCAACAAAAGTAATGCCTTCAGAGGCATAAAGTGATGGTTCATAAAGACCAATGCAAAAATAAATTTCAAAACAAAATCAAGCAAGAAAATGTTCTTAACACACACAAACACGCCTTAATTTTCCCCCGGGAAGTACTTGAGGGTATTGATCACTTTGGTGCAGAAGGAGTCATAGGAGGTTTCGACATCTTTGACGAGCTTGTCCATCTTTTCTGACATGGAGTTGAATGCCCTGGTTCTTTGTCTCCGTGTGGCTCCCATATCCATCCTAAGCTTGTCCACACCTGTACCTGTTTTCTGGGTGACTTCCCTGATTTTGTCAACCTGTTCTTTCATCTCAATGAGCGGGAGTTTTACCCCATCTTGATATTGCTGACTCTGCTGGAGATTTTGAGAGGCAGTAGACTAAGAATCTGGTGGTTCAGTGGGAGCTTCAACTTGCACTGGGACACTTTCAACTTTGGTGCGCTTGACCCATCCATCATCACTTAAAGTGTAACCCATCATAGAAAAAGTTGTCTTATCATAGGTACTGGTAATATGCTTGGGTGTGAAAGGTACTAAATCAACCTTCATAACTTCAAGAATGTGTGAGATAAGTAGGACAAATGGTAGACAAGTAGCAAAAGAGGATATATCCATGATACTCTAAAGCATATACTGATGAATCCATACAAACCACTCAAGTCTTTTACTATTCATAAGGCAGTAAAGAACAAATATATCTATAGTAGAAAAAGTGACGAGGGACCCAGTTCTAGGAAGTAAAGTGGTGGCTATCATGTGGGCCAAAATACGCTATTCAAACTTAAGATTTTTGGGACCAATGTCAAGAGGATGGTTAGACAGAAAGACTTTTGCTTCTTCTAAGGAAACTTCAAAATCTTTCGGCCTGGAATTTTGCAAACAACATGATACCCACTAAACTTAGCAGAAAAGATCTTCTCAAATTGATAATATTCAAGAACAATTCGTATGCCTAAAACCATGGACTCCAAGTCACCTTTTCCATTCACAAATAAATTTGCATAGAACATTCTCACAGACTCTTCATATACAGAGTTCTCAATAGTATTGAACAGAGAGGATAGACGTTGAAAATATTAAATAGCAATCACATCACAGTGAAGATTTTTCATAAGAGAGAGACTTACATAGCATCCATAAGGAATAGATTTTGACTTATAAGACTCAAACCTTGATTTTTCACTTGGTCCATAGAAGATTAATTTATCATCTGGCCTGAATTTCGTACTATCACTTTCCCTTTCTTGCATGCAGGATTTTTGGGGGTTTTCTCCATGGGCCTCTTTCCTGTCTTTTTCTGGCTAATGGGAAGGTCCACCGACGATTCACTGCTTTCATTGTCGGTTTTGAGACAATCTGAGTCGATGGATGATTTTAGGTCTACCGTTTCTTCAAGGTTGTGGATTGTTTGAAACCGTATGCTTCGTTTAGTGACAGTGGAATATGAGAGATTTCTTTTCACCATGGTGAGTGAATGAGTGAAGAGTGAAAGTAAGAGAAGAGGGTTCTTATCTAGGCATTGGGAAGACTGAAGAGTTGCATTGGTTAAAGGAAAGGACAAATTCAAAAGAAAGTGACTCTTCTGAGGAGATGTTTCGACGGTACTAATGGAGGAGTAATAATTACACTTACATCAAAGTAAAATTAAATACACATAAGAAAGGAAATAAAATATTTCAAAAATATATAAAAGATTTGTTTTACAAAATAGATATAATGCCAATCTTTTTTCGCAATAAATAAAATCTCTCTTCTAAAAGAGATTTTATAAAAATATCAGCAAGTTGAGATTCAGTACTAATGAATTATAATATAATATCACCTTTAGCAACATGATCACGGATAAAATGATGCTTGATTTCTATATGCTTTGCTCTAGAGTGATGCATATAATTTTTTGACAAACATATAGCACTAGTATTATCACAAAATATAGGAGTAGAGGTAAGGGATAAATCATAGTCGAGAAGTTGATGCATGATCCAAAGAACTTGTGTACAACAACTTCCAACAACTAATATTTTGCTTCAGTTGTTGACAAGGCAACACAATTTTGTTTCTTGCTATGCCAAGAGACTTGTGCATTCCCCAAAAATTGGCATGTGCCACTAGTACTTTTCCTGTCGATCTTATCACCTATAAAATCTGCAACTGAAAAACCTTTTAAAACAAAATTGTTAGAGTGAGCATACCATAATCCTAATTCAGAGGTCCCAATAAGATATCTTATAATGCGTTTAACAACAGTAAGATGGGATTCCTCTGGAGCGAACTGAAACCTTGCACATGTACAAACACTAAACATTATATCTGGACAACTAGCAGTGAGATATAATAAGGATCCAATTATTCCTCTATACATAGTTTGATCAACACTTTTTCCATGGATATCTTCAGCAAGCGTGGTTGATGGACTCATTGGAGTCCCAATGGACTTAGCATTCTCCATGCCAAACTTCTTTATAAGTTCCTTGAGGTACTTAGTTTGGCTGATAAAGATCCCTTTGGGAGATTGTTTGATTTGCAGTCCAAGAAAGAAAGTTTGCTCTTCCATCATGCTCATTTTGAATAATTTGAGTAATAAGATTACCTAAATTTGAGTGCTTCATGAACAAAGTTGTATCGATATTACCTCATTTGAAACCTTGATTTGGAAGAAAGGAGCTTAATCTTTCATACTAGGCTCGGGGAGCTTGCTTGAGTCCGTATAGAGCTTTAGTCAACTTGTATATGTGATCTGGGAGGGTATCATTTACAAATCCAGGAGACTGCTTCACATAAACCTCTTCAGATATGTATCCATTTAGAAAAGCACTTCTTACATCCATTTGGAAAAATTTGAATCTTTTATCAGCAACAAAGACAAGTAATATTTGAACAGATTTCAATCTTTCTACAGGTGAAAATATTTCATCATAGTCGTTTCCTTCTTGTTTAGAGTAACCTTGCGCAACCAACCGTGCTTTATTTCGTACCACTTGTCTGGATTCATTCAACTTATTTCTGAAAACCTATTTGTTCCTACAATAGAAGCATTTGAAGGTTTTGGAACTAGTTTCCACACTTTATTTCTTTCAAATTGATCAAGTTCATCTTTCATTGCTTTGATCCAGTAAACGTCTTTCAGTGCTTCATCCACTTTCTTTGGGTCAAGTTGAGAATTAGACCCATGTGTGAGTTGAGATTTTTAGATCTTTTGGTAGTGATTCCTTCATGTGAATTTCGAAAAATGAATTTGTGAGGATATCCAAGTTCACTTTTTCACTCATTTGGGATGTTTGTGGTTGGTTCTCGTTCCTTAGTAGTCGACTGTTCTGCTGAAGAAGATTCTTGGATTTCAACGTGCTCCTCAGTTGACTCATCTTGACAGTCTTTTCCTACAACAACAAACTTTGGGACAATAGAAGTTTCCTCATCTTCAGGAAGTTTTTCATTCCTTGAGCGAGGGTTAGTATCAACAAAAACTATATGAATTGATTCTTCAATGCATAAGGTTCTTTTATTGTAAACTCTATATGCTCTACTTGAGGGAGAGTATCCAAGAAATATACCTTCGTCTCTTTTTGGATCAAACTTATCCAGATTGTCCGTTCTATTATTGTGAATAAAGCATCTGCATCCAAAAAGGTGAAGTAGCTGATGTTGGGTTTCTTACCACTCCATAGCTCATATGGAGTCTTTTTAAGAATGGGTCGAATTAAACACATGTTGATAATATGACATGATGTGCTCACAGCTTCTGTCCAGAAGTGGTGGGGTAGAGAGTTTTCCACAATCATGGTTATTGCCATGTCCTATAATGTTTTATTTTTACGTTCTACCACTCCATTCTGTTGAGGCGACCTTCGTGAAGAGAAGTTTTGAGAGATCCCTTGGTCATTGCAAAAGTTTTCAAAAGCTCTACTTTCAAACTCTCCTTCGTGATCACTTATGATAGTGGACATGTGGTATCCCTTTTCACGTTGAACCTTCTTACAAAAAACTTCAAAATTCCTTAGAGCTTCATCTTTATGACTTAGAAAATAACCCACGTAAATCGAGAAAAATCATCCACTATAACAAAAGCATATTTTCCACCACATATACTATGAGTTCTAGTTGGACCAAACAAATTAATTTGCAATAGTTGAAGTAGTTTAGTAGTAGAAACAATGTTTTTGATTTTGAAAGATGAGCGAGTTTATTTTTCTAGTTGACATGCATCGCAAATATGATCTTTTGAAAAATATAATTTTGGAAGACAATGACAAGATCATGTTTGGAAAGTTTTTGAATAGTATGCATGCTAGCATGTCCAAGCTTTCTATGCCAAACCCAAGGATCATCAATCATAGAAGTAAAACAAATTTGATCACCAAGACTATCTACATTACTGATTGTATAGACATTCATGTCTCTAATACCTAGAAGAATAACTTTACCTGATTCGTTTTTTATAAACCAGCCATGTTTGTTAAAATGAACCTCATAGTCCTTGTCACATAGTTGACTGATACTAAGAAGATTGTAATCGAGTTCATCAACCAGGTATACTTCGTCCACATCACATGTTGAGCTTAGAGGAACATTTCCAACTCCAATTACGTTTCCTTTTGATTTATCTCCAAAGGTAACTGTTCCTCCATATAGTTTGGTGATTATTTTGAATAATTGTTTGTCACCAGTCATATGTCTGGAACACGTGTTGTCAAGATACCATTTTCCTTTTTGATTCTTCTTGCGGTGTTCCTGCAAAACAAAAAAACTTGTTTTTTGGTACCCAAGCCTGCTTGGGTCTTGAATGGTTAGATTCCGAGTGTTAGCTTGACTAGAGGATTTAGGTCGCCAGACCCATTTCCTGTTGTCCTTGAACCTACAACGGTTAGAAGTGTGACCATGTTTTCCACAATAAAAACACGACGGATCATTGGGATTTTCAAAGCCTCTTTATGCTCTGATTCTGTTCCCACATTGATTAGTGTTGTGACAATTTTTACCAATGTAAGAGCATGTATGAGAGTTCCTAGTTCTAATCAAAGAATTATGAGGAATAGTCTGATTTGATTTGACAAAAATATGACTTGTGGATTTTTGTAATTCATTCCGTTGAAGTTGAAGTTCATTTACTTCATCTTGAAGCATGTCACGCTCAATTTCACAAACTTCCAGCTTCAAGCCCCAGTTTTTCTTTTCTCTTTGGATTTTTCTGAGTTCATTTAGAACTCTTTCAATATCTGCAAGGGCAATATCAACAAATTCTTGAAGTTCATAACATCTGGGACACGTAGGAAGGCGTACCTCACTGGTTCCCTCGTCTGCCATAAGACCAAGTTCACCTGAGTCTTCTTCCTCATCTGCTCCTTCGTCTACCATGAGCCCAAGCTCTCTTAAGTCTTCATTGCTATCTTCTTTTATGGCCATGAAACACATATTTTCAATTTATCCATGGTCATATTCTTCTTCATCACTCCAGGCTCCAAAATACTTATTCTTTTGAAGGTTCCTGTTGAGATTCTTCTTCAGTTTGGGACAATCAACTTGAATGTGTCCATGTTTTCCACATTCATAGCATCTTCCATCATTTACATCATTTTTATTATTTTGCCTTCCTTTTCTGAAGTTTGATTTCCCTTTTCTGCTATTTCAATTTTTTCTCATCATGCTTGTTACAACTTGGGAAAGCATGGCTATGTTTTCATCATGTTCTATTCCTTTCTCTTCCTCTTCATTTTTTGGTTCAGCCACAGTTGCTTTAAAGGAAACTGTTTTCTTCTTTTCTTATTGAATTTTCATGTCCAAGTGAGTTTTCTCAAAGGCAACTAGATCACCTCTAAGTTCATCATAAGACATTTTGTCAAGGTCCTGACATTCGAGAGAAATAACCTTGGGCCGCCAAATATATGGGTAGACATCTAAGAATTTTTCTGACATGTTCTCCGCTCTTTATTGGTCTACCAAAAGATTTTAGATCTCCAAGGATTGCTGAACCTGGAGAACATTCCCCCCACTGATTCTCCATCCTTCATTTGAAATAGCTCATAGTCACAAACTAGAAGATTGATCCTTGTGTTCTTTCACCTTGTTGGTTCCTTCCTAAGTGACCTCCAACTTATCCCACATTTCCTTAGCAATTTCGTAGCTTGAAATCCTTTCATACTCTTCTCCACTGATAGTGTTATACAGTAGATCTTTTGCTTTGGCATTCACAGTTATGACAACAACTTGTTCATCAGTGTAATCATCTAAGTCAAGTGGATTAGTTGATATAATGACTTGACCGTTCGCATCTTTCTTCTCTGGAATTGGAAGATTTCCCTTTTTGATCACACGCCAAACTTTGATATCATATGACATAGTGTATGTTTCCATATGAACTTTCCAATGAGAAAAGTGTTGTCTGTTAAAATATGGAGGTCGTACCTGAGAGGTTCCTTCTTGAAATAATGCACCGACAATTGTGTCTGATCCCATGATCTTTTTCTCACTAGCTGTTAAGCAAAGTATGTGAGCCTGGCTCTAATAGCAATTGGAAGTACAAAGGGGAATGAAGGGGGTGAATTGTGGTCTATTAAAAACTTAGTTGACTAAGTGTGAGTTTAGTCGAGTTTTCACACAGCAAACAAATAAGATAGATATGAACCAAACGAATTGAAAGCAAAACAAGACACAACAGTTTTTATACTGGTTCGGTATCAGTGTGGTACTTACATCCAGTTTCCCTTGGTTCACAAGGGTTATCTTAAATCTTGATAAAAGATTACAACAATGATGATTTTAATTCGTTCACCACTAACGATGTTTAGCAACAATAATTTTTGGATGTTGACACAACTCTTTTAGACTGAAGAATACATTGTTTGTGTTAAGAACTAGAGAGACTTAGGCCTCATTTTTTTTAAGATTAAGACGTTTGAATCTGAATACACATCTAAATATCAAGATGTGTATTAAGATTAAGACATCTGAATATGAATACACATCTGAATATATTAAGATGTGTATTAAGATCTGAATAGAAATAATAAAACTGTTTATTTTTTAACATCTGAATGTATAAAATTTATCTTTATTTGAAAATTAATAAACATAAATCAGATGAAATACTAACTAATATAATATTCTATCAATAAAATATATAGTTTTTAAAAATATGATAGTTGTTGATGGTGATGGCTAATGGGTGAATGCCGACTAGAGACGGTGGTTGGTGGTAGTTTTGGCTGATGAGGGTAGTTCATGCTAGTAGCTAGTAGTGATTGGTAACGGTGGAGAATATGATTGAGGATGGTGGTGGTGGGTGGTGATAGTTAATAATGGCGGCTGGTGGTATTAGTTGTGACTGAGAAAGGTGGTGGGTGTGTGGTGGTAAGTTATAATAATGGGCAGTGTCGGTTGTGGTTGTTGATGGTGATGGGATGGTCAGTTGTGGTAGTTGAGGTGGATGAGTGTAGATTGTGGGTGAGAATAATATATGGTGGTCGGAGTGGTGGGGATAGTGGGTGGTGATGATCGATAATGGTGGCGTCTATGATTGAGGATGATGGTGGCGTAATGGTGGCGGAGGTGGTGGTGGTGGGGGTGATTGAGTATGGTGGTGGTGGCATGGTGGTAGTTGATAATGGTAGGCGGTGATGGCAGTTAATAATGAATATGTGATAGCATCTTAATGAAATTAAGTCTCTGTTATAGATCTTAATCATACAGACATGTTCAGACCCATTAAGTGATTGTGAAGTAAAAAACATAAACATACTTAATGATTAAGATCAGAATAATTAAGATTCAGACTTTAAAAACAAACGCACTTAATGTCTGAGATCCGAATGATTAAGATTCAGACATCCATTAACTGCAAACAAATGAGGCCTTAGAAGACAATGTTTGTAGTTGTGTAAATCTTCTTCTTAAACTTGGCAGTCTTCTTATAGGTGAGTTTGAGAGTCGTTGCAGATTGATGCGATTGAGGCATTGAATCCTCTAAGAGATTTGACCCAAGGGATGCCTCTGAATCCTGTATTTGAGATGGGTTGGGTTCGTTTATGTCATTCCTTAACATGTCCTCATTTCATGGAGTGATTTGAGGCTTTAATTTGGTTGGTCAATTTTCTAATATCGTCTTTGAGGAGATGCCTGATATTCTCGAGATTGAGATAGCGAGACTGATTTGGTTTTCTTTTTGATAGCTCCGTCTCCTTAGGTTTAGCATCACCAACTTTTCTTTGATCTCATTTCCTTTTGTTGATGCCTTGATTCTTGCAATCAAAATAGATAGGATTTAGTTTTGCACAATTGTCATCATTGAAATTTATATGTAACACTTAATAGTATAAAAATATATATACATCTTTGCATAAAAGTTAAAACTCCCAATTTTATATATTCATCACAACGCCTAATTTAAAAAAGGCGGAACAGATAAAAAGGCCCAGTTTGCGTATGATTGAAAATAACTCAAAAACTAGTGAATTATAGAGTCAAAAATATATCAAAGGGAATGGACCGACCGATAAATAATGCCAAGATGTGGACCCACCAATCAATAAGCAATTAAATGCAAATCAACAATAATTACACACTTATGAATCAAAACGTATATATACAAAATACATTAAAAAAATACATATACATTGAGTTTTAGATACATAATCGTTTTATTTATTATATTGCGTGAACAAAATGAGATAAGAAAGAATTAAACTCTGGTGGTGGGGTGGGGGTTGGAAGAGAGGGGTTGTATCAGTCATGTATGAGGTGTATTATTGTCATTTCAAGTAAAGAGGATGAATTACAGATGTAATATTAAAAGGAAAGACAAAAGAGTATATATATTATAAAACTAAAATGCAAAATAAGGCAAGAAAACATCAACAGCAAAATTGGCACCATTCCTCCTCCTTTTTTTCTTCTATGTGTGTGCATGACTGTGGGTCTATATTTATTTTTTAAATAGAGAAAAGAGGAGAATGGTATGTAAATGATTAAGAGAAGAATAGTCTTTTTTTTTTATCCGGTGTTCAAGTATTTGCTTGCTGCTCAACTAATTCGGAATACTCGCGACGGGAAATTCTACTTTGGGGTAAAACGCTCTCTTAGGTAATTTCATACACATGATTCAAATTCAAAATATTTAATAAAAATGAATGAGTGTTTACCATTTCATCGTAATCTTTGATGGCTAGAATAGTCACATCTTGCAACACTCTCTCTCTCAAACTGTATGTTTGTGGGTATAAAGGTAAGTATACAGAATATGTATGAGTGTATAGGTATATACGTATTTTAATGGTTTATCTGAGTTTTCTTTCTTACAGGAAAAGAACATTATCTTTGGTAGTTTGTTTTATGTATTTGCTTCGCTGGCTGTGGGCTTCTCTACAGAGATGCTTACCCACTATGCTATATTTACGGATACAACTGCGAACCTCCCCCCTCCCCCTCCTCCCTACCCTCCCCGCATTACCCCAACTACCCTCTCACCCTCCGTCTTAATATGTTCGATAAAAATGTAGATATCGTTTCATAATGTATCGTATTGTATTGTATTATATCGTTTGATGAATACAATGTTTGGATAGATTGTGCCGTTTTACCGTCGTTTTTTTATATCACACACCAACAATATGAAGAATAAACTTGCAATATTATTAAAAAAAATTATGATATGGTATATAAAAAGGTAGGGTAAATGATAAAATAAAATTATTTAATAATAATGAAGGGTGAGATTGAGAGAAAAAGACAAAGTAACGACGCAGCCACACCAAATTGGTCGTTACATAAAGTGACACATTTCGTCGTTACGTAACGACGGATTTAACGATACAATATAATAAAACTTAAATAACAAACAAAACAAACATCATATTTAAAGTAACAATACAATACAATACAATATAATATGTAACAACCATCCAAACAAGTTGTAAATTGGAATACTAATTTACTATAATTATATAAACAATATTATAAATCTGATAGCGTAAAAATACTTTACATGTTAGTATAGTTTATCCAATTAAAACATATCACTAATCAATGTTATTATAAGTATTTAATCTTTTAAATTATTTGCTTATATAAATATTCGTTTACGTAATTACTACATAGAATTTAAACTATTTCCTGTATTTGTTATTAATTTTATTAATTGTCCTGAAGAGAAGTATATTACTGCATTACATACTGTAAAATATGTGATACAATACATGCCGAGCATATCGATATTACGAATTTTCATCTCAACAAATTAAATACAGAATTCTTTTATTTTTACGTTATACTTATTGATATGATCGGAGCTAATAATGTTATTATTGTTAACCAAAAGATTTTCTGATTGCACACATATTATTACGGTATTCTTGCAGGGAGTATTTATACTAAACTGATGAAGGTAACTTTAATTAGTAGTTAAACCCTAATTTAAAGTAAAAATAAATATCACTTATACTAAACTGGTAAATATTTACTCTGCGTTGTTTTTCTTTTTTTCTTTTGGGGTTGCTGTAAGGTAGCTGCACAAGATTTAAAAATATATGATTGATGCCAAGCACTACTTACAGTTAATGTATTTGCAAGTAAGATAGATTCTTAGCTTTAGGTGACCTTATTAAATAATTAGTTTAATTTGATTTAGAGATCCTTGGATGGCTCTGTGAAAATGGTTCTAGTTGGCATAATTAATTACTTTATAAGAGAAAAATAAATATAAAAAAACAGAATGAAATAGGTGATGTGTCCATGTGTCAGTAAGAATATGTGGGACTGTTTAATCATTGTAAATTTAAAAATACTACTACGGCGCGAGCCCCATATATTATTCAACAAGTTAATGGTATGAGTTGGATGAAGATGAAATGTCAACATCCTTGTATTTTCTTTACTTAGTGATTATGATTTCACATTATTTGTACAGTTGTAAATCAAATTAAACAAAAAACAAAGTAATAATAACATTATGTTTGTTACACATTTTACTGATAATTATTAATACGAAGTTACGAAAGAAAAGTATTATTATTATTATTATTATTATTATATCATGGCAGTATTGGACCGAGCTAGATTTGAACTAGCATAGACATATTGCCAACAAATTTACATTCCGTGCCCATTTAGAAAAAACTCGAGCGAAGGAAACCGGAAGAGCAATTATTTTGGTAAAGATCAAAATATCAAATATTATATTCATAAAATATAAGGTGGCAACTCAATTACGTATATTGACATATAAAAAATTATTAATACGAAGTTACGAAAGAAAAGTATTATTATTATTATTATTATTATATCATGACAGTATTGGACCGAGCTAGATTTGAACCAGCATAGACATATTGCCAACAAATTTACATTCCGTCCCCATTTAGGGAAAACTCGAGCAAAGGAAACCGGAAGAAAAATTATTTTGGCAAAGATCAAAATATCAAATATTATATTCATAAAATATAAGGCGGCAACTCAATTACGTATATTGACATATAAAAAATTATTAATACGAAGTTACGAAAGAAAAGTATTATTATTATTATTATTATTATTATTATATCATGACAGTATTGGACCGAGCTAGATTTGAACCAGCATAGACATATTGCCAACAAATTTACATTCCTTCCCCATTTAGGGAAAACTCGAGCAAAGGAAACCGGAAGAAAAATTATTTTGGCAAAGATCAAAATATCAAATATTATATTCATAAAATATAAGGCGGCAACTCAATTACGTATATTGACATATAAAAAATTATGGTTAAGTGAAAAGAATTCAAGGGACCTAACTTTAATTATTCCATGCGACATGCATCTTACATGCGACGGAATATTTTATGAACTTCATTATGTGACTTTATTTTTCTTTTCAAATTAGATGAAAAAGTAATGAAACTAAAGGTAAATAATTCATTATTAATTAATTTATGTTATACTAAAGATGTTAGCTGTGTGGATTCACATGGATATTTTCTTTTTGAACATGACTTAGAACTATTTTGCACAAACTCCATACATCACCCCTGTATATATGGTAGGGTCCTTCACCTTTGTAACAAAGCAATTTAATTTCTAGTTACGTCATTGATCGATGTGGTGGGATAGTTAGAATTTATCCTTAACTATAGATCTCTGATTTTAAACTCGAAAATGAAATTTTTTATATATATTCCTTTTATTGAGCCTATCGGGAAGTAATATTCGAATAACTCGGGTCAATTAATTTCGAATATTTGAAACTTAAAAGATAAAAGTTAATTTCTAGTTCGAGAGCAACAATACATAAATGGATGGCCCAAGGTGCAAGGGGAATGTGGCAAGGGCTGTTGGCTCCTCCCATAGACATAAGATAGAGGGACTTTTTCAAAACATGCATGATTTTGTCTTTTTATTGCAAAATTCTTGAGATGCTCTAGCATTTCTAGTAAAAGAGCACCTTTTCTTTGCAATTTGAGATAAGTCCCTTTTAATACACACCAACAATGGACTATAATTTTAAAAAAATGTCATGTGGTTGTGGTTAAGTTAAATAGATTTTCTCTCTCTTTTTCTCTTTTTTTCTTTTTCTTTTTTTGCAAAATAAGTAAATAAATAAAATATTTCAACCCGTTTTGCAACAGTTACTATGTCTTTTTAGGACTAATTATTCATCTACCTAGGAAATAGAAAATGACTAACGAAAAATCCATTAATTTGACTTTTCGTTGAGATTTGATATATATATATTTTTTTTGAAAGTATGCAGTGCAATTTCACAATTTCTGGGTTTCGGTTTAACCATATGATACTCGCAAAAAGAGGACGAGCTAGAACTCATAAATAAATATTATTTATTGTGGAGTACAAGTTGGACTTCTTTTTTCTTTTCTTTCTTCATACACATAAATATAATGTATAACTTTACCACCAAAAAAAGATGAAAGAAAGAGATATAAAGTGAAACAGCGGAGGTTCAAGGGAGAAGAAAAGAATTAACCAACAAGGGTTGCAGTGCAATATTATATACTCCGTCATCCTTAGTTTCGGGTTCAAATCCTAAATATAAATTCGTCTTTGTTGGGAGCGCTTTATCTCAAATATAAACATTTTTGGCGTGAATCTTAATTTAATCTAGCTCAATATATACGAATGACGTACGTAGGCGGAGCCAGGAGTTAAAACTCACGGGTGCAGTATTCTAATTCTTTTAAGTTACTGGATTTTTTGAAGACAAATATAGAGTTTGAAAAAAAGCTACTGGGCTCAATCGAACTCGTATCCAAAGAACTAGATCTGCCCCTGATTACGTATATCGGGTAGGAAATTAAAAAATATATAATAAAAGCCAAATAGTATGATAGTAACTTGGGTGAAAAGGGGAAACATTAAATGTGAGTAGGAAGAACTAGTTAAGTAATAAGCTTAGTTGAGAGAGATGGACCAAAAATGAGCTGTCATTGATATAAAAAACATTGGGTGGCCCCATATGGAAAAGTTACATGTACACAAAGGCTTAATTGTAACATGGTAGGCATGTGAATATAGACATAAACCATGTGTCATCCATGTGGATTAACCCCTTTCAGTTTATCTGGCATTAGCTAAGCAAGTTGGTTCTTTTCTTTCTTCATATATTTTGTAGTAATTAATTTCATATAAGTAAACATTAACTACAATGAAAACATTGAGGGGGTAGAGTAATTTGTAATCCACATGCTTTAAGGAGCCCACCATATATTGGAAAATTTATGACCCTACCTTTTCAAGGGAACATATATATATAACCACACAAATTAACAGTCAGAATCATTTTTAAGAATTATTGAAGTTTGGATGTCAACTAGGGTTGTGTTACGACTACTTGTGGAAACCCTAACTTACCCTTAATTTTGGGTTTCGACAATTGTGTTATTGTGGCCCTAAAGAATCAAAGGTTTATTACCACTCTTTCCTACAATGTGCTGTAATTTCTGAAGTTTCATATCTAAGATGTTTATATTTGAAAGGGGAAAAAAATATATAGTAAGACATTTTTATAATAACTATCCATTATAATAACATTTTGTTATAACCGGGGAATTGATCTTTTATGTGATATTATATTCTATGTTTTCTATAACAGTATTTTGCTATATCAGTCAAAAGATATTCGGACAAACGATTCTGTTATTGAGAGGTTTGGCAGTCTATCAATTTCCTACGTAATTACCATGATATAGACGGTAATGGTTTATCCAAAGAGCTTACAAATTTTACATTTATCGGTTCTATCTATACAAATTAAAACATGCATGCATTTGAGCTTCTTTGCCAAAAAAAATGCTAATATTGTATATGTATGCAATTGCGATTCAGAATTACAGGCTTTTAAACGGCAGAAACAATTCGGGTTTGACAAAAGATTACAAATCTTAACATTGTTAGAGTTTAACTAAGGGGGCTAGAGAAGATAAAGGTATCAATCCCAAATCACTGTTTCGTAAGTGCAAGAAAGTATATTATATGAATAATTGATATACAAAGAATTGTTGCACTACTAATATAATTTAATATGTTAAAACAGATTATTAATCTATTTTTCAAGTTATCGTATCAAAATTATATGAATTATAGTAAGGGAAGTGTATACGGTAGAAATCGGGGCAACCCGATGTCACTCTTTGGTCGAGATAGGAATGTCACGTCAAAGAGTTAGGACGTTGAGTTCGAAATCGAAACCTCTTTTCAGACCGAGGTCGACATCAATAATCGAGGCCAGAAAGAGACAAGACTCCAAAGTGACATCGGTACAACTTGATAACGGAAAGGGCGAAATATCCGCGATTGGTCGAGGATCGTGGCATGAATCTCGAAACGGATCATTCTGCGACGGTTAATCAGATGTTAATATAATTTTCTACTATAATTAGAAGTGTACCTTATTTAGGACTCCTCTATTATATAAAGAGGAATTCCATTCTTTTGTAACATTCATTATTCACTGATAAAAATACATACACTCGTTACTTTCTTGCTATTTCACTTATTGTTCATCATAGTTGTTTTATCATTTACTTTTTTTACTATTTCACCTCGAGACTATATCAAATTGAGGTCGAGACTTTGCTTACATATTGGTTTGATTTATTTTATTGTCTAATTTATCTATTTAATTTCTTATTTATCAATTGATATTGAATTAAATTATATATAATTAAAATTATAATATAAGTTTAATTATTATCTGAATTTAAGGATAAACATGAATAAATAATAAGAATCCTATGGAAGGATGGTATGTTGATTCTAAAAGCAATAGTGGTGGGCGTGGGGAAGAGGGTGTTGATTGGTTGGTTGTTTAAGTTTGGAATCAGAGAGAGAGATAGCGATAAATTAATTAATAAAGAAACATTGGTGTGATTAGGAAGCTAACACAAGCATGTGCCGAGACTTAATTGCAACCCAAAATAACCCTGCGAGACAAAGCTTTTAAAATACACATGAAAAGATGTTTGCTTAATATGTTTAATTAACAGAGCATGAAACCATGTGAACCTGCATATAATCATCATGTACTGCCACATGCCTTTGTTTATTTACTTTCTTTCACTACTGCCTCTCAAATTAAGAGAATATACTCTCACCAATGGTTAAATCAAGATTTAGGAAAACCTTAGATTTCATTTACTCACTCCGTTCACTTTTATTTGGCACATGTTGATTTTTCACGTCTATTAAAAAATAATAAATAAAGTGCATAATTTACCATAATACTTATATTAATTAATACATTATTGGATTTGAGAAAATGATTTGAAATGAGTAATAAATAAAAATTACGTCTTCTCTTGATATGCGTAATGTGACAAATAAAAATGAAAATCTATTTTTAGTATACATGCCAAGTAAAAGTGAACGGATGGAGTAATATATTACTCCCTTTCGGCCACATAAATGATTTTTTAATTGTTTTTACACGGATTATGAAATTCACCTTTTAATATACATATGTTTTTAAGACAAGAAATCAGTGTGAGAAATTTAATACAATGTGGGGAAGCAAAGTAGTCATGTGATGATAAGCATAATGGAGATCTATCAACTGCTATTTTTGGATTTCAAACATAAAATAATTCATTTGATTAGGGAACTATGAGGATTCTCAATCTCACTTAACTTAATATTTACATTTTAGAATCAGTTTTATGTTATTTCTACAATATGATATTCCGTCAAATCTTAAGAACATGTTCCGCAGAATTTCAAATATAATGACCAAAAACTGTAAAGTATAAAATCTTCAGATGTATCATACAGGATATTACAAGAAAATCTGATCATTTTATAATTCCTTTTCCTGAGATATCTAACAACTAAAAGAAATCTTGTCTTAAAAATGATAGGAGTAGTAAGTTGAATTTTTTTTACTACAATTGAGTGATGGGTTGTGCTACATTTTGACCCTTAATTTTTCAGTTAATTTCTGGATAAATCTGATATTCAGTTCACTAGTCACAAAATAGAGAATTCTGAAAAATATTGTGAAGGAGTTTGCAACTTTCTTGTTATTGAGAGGTGGGGACAAGTTACGCTGCAAGTAAATGATGAGAAAGGGACCAAAGTTCACATAATAAAAAGGTTATATTCCTGTTCTTTACTATGTAAGTTGTAACACATACATTTCCATTTATTGTTTTCAATTACAATTCCTGGATCTTTAAAAAAAAAAAGAATGATAAATTGAGTCTTGGATATAAATTCCAAAATCATTCGGGAAAAAGTGAAGCTGCATGCATGGCATTACGATACATTCAAACCTCTTTATAGAGAACGTATATTATAACATAATATAAAAATTAATTCCGAAAAAGCTTAATTTTTATAAACAAGTGTTGTTATATAGGGATATTGTTTCTGACTTTATACGAAACAGATTCTCAAAAGTAAATCCATGATTTTGTCCTAATTATTTGTACCCAATATCAGTAAAACTGTAGCCAGTATGTTAGAAAAGTTCGACAAAATAAAATAAAAATGTCTAAGAAAAGGCTCATTATTTTTATTTTTATTTATAAAAAAAAACAGAAGTCCACCATCGGTGGATGATGGGGTTTAGGCTGGACCTAGAACCTGTATATTATCAAAAAGAACTAGTACAAGGAGGAGGATATAGACCATAGCCTCCGGAACAAGATGAAGAGTGATATGTAAAACTGACTGAAACGAGAGAGATAATTTTGGGAGATATTCTCCATAACAGAGGAGTGACAGGGACCTTTACAACAGGATGCTAGACACATAGGGATTATCTATTGTTAGCATCATTAATAACAAAATGATTCTTCCTTGGTTTTATTCGAAAATTCGGGATGCCCTCCCGATCAAGCCTTAAAATTGACTTCACTGCTTCTGGCAAAGAAGAAGCGTCATCAATAATAATGTAATTTCTCAGGCTTTTCCCGTAATTAGCTAACTGGTCAGTAGCCATATTGCCCTCTCTGTGAATATGAGCAAAAACAAAATTGTCACTCCTAGAGAGATGGACAATTTGATCAATGATGTGTTGGCTATGTCAATGGGTCGTCATTTTGTAATTAATCATGTTGATAATCAGTTGACATTCAGATTCCACAATCAACCTAGATAGGACTTTACTAACATACAATTATATGCCATGGAGCAAAGCTTTAGCCTCCGCAATGTTGTTACTTTCCTGGCCGTAGTACTCAGCATAGGCCAAAATAAAACATCCCAGGTTATCTCTAATGATGCCCCCTCCTCCAGGGCTACCCCGATTTCCTTTGCAACAACCATCAATATTCAGCTTTAGCCAACCATAATCAGGTTTCTTCCAGCGAACCATTTGAATGCTAATGGCTTGTTTAGCTTTCTCCACAGCAGTGCACATATCATTCCAATTCAAGGGCAATTGGACTTCAGAGAATATACTATTAAGAATGATAAACATGAACCTGGATACTTGTTGGATAATAATTCTGCTATTCATGGGAATACCTTCGTATCTTGTGGTGCATCTACTCTTCCATATCTCCCAACAGATAACTATTGGAAGGCATTGTAATAGCATTGCATGGATTTTGTTATTTGCCTTAGATAGCCACTAAGACATAAGGAGCTGTCTAGTGTTACCAAGTCTAATGTCCCACAACTTTGACCAAAGAATGACCATACGTTCTATGAGATTTGGCTGTCGCAAAATAAATGTGTAATGGTTTCTGTCTTATGATTAGCACAACAAGAGCACTGAGATGGAATCATCATAGTAAATTTCTGAGTAACATCATAAGTAGGAATTCTATTTCGGAGCATCCTGGTCATGAATAACGATATTTTAAAAGGAAGTTTTTTGTGCCAGATTATGCTAGCTGTCACACCTTCATTTTCACCGGTAAGGGTAATAAGAGAGTTTTTCAACTTTAAGTGACATTATTCGATTTTGGGATTTATTTTTCTTTTTATTCAGAGTCACCACCCAGATTTTTTACGGTGTTTTGGGACACCATTTATTTGTTAAAAATCACAAACCGAGGAATTTTGACTCTATTTAAATTGTCTGCGAACCAGAAATCCGGGTAAGGAATTCTATTAACCCGGGAGAAGGTTTTAGGCATTCCCGAGTTCCGTGGTTCTAGCACGGTCGCTTAATGATTAAACTTGGCCTAAATTGTTTGATTACTGATTTTATTACCTAAGTGCATTTTATATTTTTACCGCTTTTATTACTCGATTAATCGTATTTAAAGAATTATCTTAAGACGAGTGATGCGTACGTATACTCGTTTAGTTTTGGTGCGTCAAAAATCGTGTCACGCGTACGTGTACACAATTCATGACATTTGGTTTATTTAAGAAAAACAGTCAAAGTAGCGCGAGCGCGCACCTTGGGTTTATTTGAAAATCGAGATCACGTCACGCGAACATATACGCAATTACGATAGTAGTTTAAAATCCTCTCCTAAAAGCATTCCTACGAATATTCGTTTTCTAAATCGTATTTGCCTCACGCAAACGTGTACACAATTAAAAATATTCGTTACTAATAAGATTATTTCATTCAAAGTTACGCGGACATATACTTTGATTTATTTTGAAAAAAATCGTAATTATGTCACGCGAACGTGTACATAATCACGATAATTTGATAAATTAAGATATCCTGCGGCCTCAAAATATCTGTTCCCATATTTTCACACAAAATCTGAATTTTTCAACGAAATGCAAAAATGAATTCAGCTAATTTAAAAGCATAAAGGACAAATGATTAAGAGGAAAAAATTAACAATGGGAATCAGAAATGAGAAAAGAAGCTTTTAATCAGAAATGAGAAAACACAGTCGAAACAAGATTATTCTACTGGCCAAATATCAAAATCAATCAAACTAACTCAAACAATCATATGACCACAAGATATTAACTTCTAGCATGGACATCTCAAATAATAATAAAGAGCAAGTTTAGGCATAATAGAAATAATAGAGTAAGATGGACCTTTAGGCTTCTTCTATAAATTCAAATAACGATTGTACAACATCAACAATGAATTCAGCAACTAAACTCAACCAAATGACCCCGAACGCGCCGGAGAAGACTCGAACAGAGCCTCTCGGAGTTGCAAAAGGAAGCTTGTCGGCTCGACTCGAATATGTGGTGGAGTTTTGGACGATTTTGAAACTGTTTTTGGAAGAAGAAAATAGGAAATAGCTGCTGCATTTTTTGTCCGAATTTTGGGACTGTTTGGTGTTGATTTTCAGCCGGGTTTTGGTTAGAATTTTTGGACTGTTTTTGGGTGAACTTGGAAGTTGCGTTTTCATGGAGATGAATAAATGATTTTAAGAAGAAGAAGAAGAAGTGAAGTTGTTTTTCCCTCGTCTCTTTTCAGATCCGTTTTCCCTTCCCCAGATATATTTTCTCGTCCCTCTCTTTGTATCTCTATTTTTTATTTTTATTTTTGCTTTTGTGTATTTGTGATTACATTTGGAGAGTGATGATTCCCTCAATCATTGAAGGAAATGCTTATTCATACAAGAAAATGAAATTAGAAAGGGGGGTTCCAAAGAGCTGCGCTGTTTTCTCCAAGAGCTGGGTCTGATCCTTTGTGTAGAAGTCCCTTTTTTTATTTTTATAGAAGAGAGAAAGGATTTAGGGTTGTAACGTGGGGAATTTGGTTGGGCCTGGGATTTTGAGCCCTGAAATTGGGTCAATTTGGAACAAGGGCAAATTTTATCTTTAAAAAATATTCATCTTACTACTAATTAAATTCTTTTTATCAAAACGACCTAATTAACATTTTAACTAATTAAATAAACTAATTGATTAAGCTAATATATATTTTTTGTGATTTTTATATGTTAATCTATCAATTAAGAGTAATTAATTTCAAAAATTTAATTTAAACCTAAGATGACATGCAATAAAAAATGTGACCATTTTTATGATTTTTCTATAATTTTGAAAATATTGAACCTACATGAAATGCAACTAAGTAAAGAAAAACTCCTAAAATTTATTAAAATTATTTTTTGATCTATTTTTAAGAGTTATTCCCATGCGGGGCAAAAATTGGGTGTTCACACTAGCAGTGAAGGAGCAATTCTTATGATTTCTCAAATATTGCCAAGCAGATTTGCAAGAAAAGACTCTAGAAGTATCAATTGTCCAGACTGGCCAGTCTTCTTTTCCATTATGAATCTCAATTTTGAGGATATCATTTACAATGTTGTCTGGAAGGATGTCTCTGAGCTTTGTAATATTCCAACCCCCTTCGTTGATGTAACTGTTCACAAGAATATTTCTGGATGCATTATAGTAATGAGTGAGTATGGCTAGTGATCCATTGCCAGTCCAATTATCCCACAAGAAGGACACCAAACCTGAGCCAATTTGCCATAAAATGAGCTTTTCGGTATCGACCTTAATGTCCATAAGTCTCTTCCGATTATGAGATTAACCATAGGACCAATTTCTGAGCAATGGATATTTTATTTTGCAGTATTTGGCTTCCAAAAATTCTCTTAGGAGACTATTCTTGGTCCAAAAGTTCCACCAAGCTTTAGCGGAGAAAGAGATGCAAAAATCCTTGAGAGATCTAAATCCAGCCCCTCCCTCCTTGATAGGAAAACATAAATTTTTCCAGGATATCCAATGAAATTTGTTCTTATTGACCTCTTTGCCCCAAAAAAATTTGATTTGGTTGAGGATAGTTTTAGGAGGATCCATGTCAGTCAGTAAGTGTAGAGGAAGGGAGTGTAAAATTGATTTGATGAGTAGTGCTTTACCACCATACGAAAGGAGCTTCCCTTTCCATCCATGTAACATATTGGCAATTTTAGCTACCATATTATTGAAGTAAACCACTTATTTTCTTCCCAAGTAGATAGGACATCCCAAGTATGGCATTGAAAATTGGAATTGATTAAAGCCTGTAATGTTCTGAATATCACTGATTTGAGTGTCTGAGAGGTTGGAAGAGACATAAAAGCCTGATTTGTTTTTGTTGTTCTTTTGCCCAGAAATACGCTCATAAAGTTCCAAATTAGTCATCATCCTCTTCAGGGATGTAGGATCAGGTGAGGAGAATAATATAGTGTTATCTGCATAACACATGTGTGTGATTAATGGACCCCTTCTTTCAGCTGAATACGGAATAAAGCCATCTCCATAGAGATTGTTCATTAGCCTAGACAATAACTCAACACCAATGACAAAAAGGGATGGGGATAAAGGATTCCCTTGTTTAATTACTCTAGTGGATTTGAAAAACCTTGTCAGGAGCCATTCAAATTGATAGAATACCATACATTGTAGATAAGTCTCCAGACTCTTTCAATTCAGGGCTCAGAGAATCCCATGCGTCTTAAAACAAGACAGAGATAGTCCCAGTCAACTCTATCAAAAGCTTTAGCCATATCTAGTTTTAAAACTACGTTACTAGTTTGAGGATCTTGATTGATATTGTGAACCAGCTCTTGAGTCAGCATGATGTTATCCGCGGTAGATCTACCCTTAATAAAGCCGTCTTGGCAAGGTGAAATCAGCTTTTGCATTAGAGGAGTAAGCCTGTGATTCATAAGTTTAGAGATAATCTTGCAGGAAAAATTGTTCGTTTGGCCGAGGGCTTCCAAACACATCGTAAGCTAAACCGGTGCTGACAAATAACCAACCCGCAATGAATAGGGAAGGTATAGTAATGCTAAGAAAAAAAAAAGCTTATGATGAGCATCTATTTGAGTCGATCATTTCCAAGATCTAATTCCAGTCTTAAGAATTGGGTCCCTTAGCCCCTGGATTGGTACGCAAGCAAAAGAAGAACAAAAAAGAGGGGCCTCTAGCTTATTAAGAAGCATATAAACGACATACTAAGCAGAAGCGCGTAGATGAAGGGAGAGGGGATTTTTCGAAAGGCTAGAAAATTATACGTATATAGATATAGTGAGTGTGCGTGCGGGGTGTAGGTATACCACGGGCTTTGCATCTGACATTCATTGGGCTTCTCTCTTCGGGAGCCTGCGCCCCGGCATTTTTGTGCAATAAACCCCTCCGGACGAAGACTAGTGGTAGGTGGTTTTGCGAAGCTTTCGGAAAAGGGTAGCCTTGTGTGTAAGCACAACAATGAACCACGGCGAACCCTCAGACGATCTTAGAAAGAAAAAATTGCTAAGGCTTATTGGTCTGAATTCTGTAAACTTTTGAGGACAATCCACTTTGGGAATCATGATGAGGCATGTGTGTGTGAAGGATCTTGGAAGCTCAGTACCTGCAAAATAATCAAGCATCATTAGTAATAAATCATCTTTAATGATCTCCCAGCAAGTATGATAAAATTTACGGAAATTCCATCGGGCCCTGGTGCACTGTGGGAACTCATAGAGAAGACTATCTCCTTTATTCTTCCATGTTAGGTGGATCAATTAGTCTTATATTCTCTGCATCATCAACAATTCTAGGGATACAGTTTAGGATAGACAGATCCATCTTATGACTCTCCTTATAGCTTCTTCAGCAATATTATCATCACCCTCTATCCAGCTATCATCCTCCCTTTTCATCTTAGAAAGATAAAGCCTTCTCTTTTTGCCTTTGACCACAAAGTGGAAGAACTTGGAGTTTATTTCCCCTTCTACAAACCATGTAATGCCTGACTTTTGCCTCCAAAAAGATTCTTCTATTTTGAGAGCTCTGATTAATTCAGCATTCGCCTTATTAAGAGCAGATATGTTGGCCTTAATGTTATCAGAAATGATCTTGTCTTCAAGTTCAGAGACCTTGTCTTCCAATGATTTTCTAGTATCAAAGATATTTCCAATGGTATTTCTGGACCAGTCTGAAAGGGTTCTGCACCTATTTTTAAGTTTCAGTTAAAATTTCCAGAGATGAGACCCTTGAACATCTATATTCCAAGCATGTTCAACCACATCCATAAAGTCAGGTTCATCAGTCCAAAAATCCAAAAAATTAAAATAATTAATATGATCTCTAGAGTTGTTCTTAGCAGTTATCAAGAGAGGGGAATGGTCAGAACCAATACTAATTAGTGATTGACATGTGTAGAATCGAAATTATTCACCCAATCATAGTTGACAAGAGCTCTGTCCAGCCTTTGCCAAACTCTTCTAGCGGGACTCCATCGGTTACACCCGGTGAAGTTGGGACCATAATAGCCGACATCAAGAAGATCACAATCCATAATACATTGAATAAAATCTAGGCTCTTAGACACTTTATGTGGGGTCTGTCACGACCCAAATCTTAACCCAGGTCGCGATGGCGCCAAATACCATTATCAAGCAAGCCAACAATTTGACTACTAGTGAGTTCCGTTTATTTTATCCAAATATTTTCCAACACTTACTCGGTTTATATTTAAACATTTGATAAACGAATAACTTAGGCAGCTTTATGCAAAAATAATCATAAAGTCATAATTAATAATTACATCCCAAAAGTATAGTCTATTAACGTGAGTGCCAGGAACTAGTGTCACAAGTCTACAGGCATACTAGTAGAGTAAAAACAAAAGAAGTAATAGACTGTCCTACTGTCTGAAAAGGAATAGACAGAATAACAAAAGAAGACTCCATAGTGCTGCTGAGTGTCGTTAAGTGGAGCAGCTCACCGTGAAGTCTGGACCAGGTATATATCAGGGACGAACTCCGTACTGATACCCAGATGTACCTGCCTCAGATCCTGTATAATTAAGTACAGCGCGTAGCATGAGTACATAAATAATATGTACCCGGTAAGTATCCAGTCTAATCTCGAAGAAATAGTGACGAGAGGTCGACGTGACACTTACTAGGGTCAAAATAATATGTTTTAAATGTAAGGCTAAACAGCAATGGCAATCGTGAATAATAATGAAGACAGGAACATTAAATATTCATTACAAACACCCTTACGTGTCAAGTTCTCTAGCATGCAAATCACCCAGTTTTCCTTTTTCATTACATTCAACAGATACATAATCACAGAACACCCAAACAACTAACAATCACATAGCATGCCATGAACGTACGGCTAATACGACGCAAAAATAAATGTGTACTACCGAAGGGTCGAACGACTCGAACCATAGATACATCTATTACACCGCTCACGAATCGAACATGCGACGCGATTGACATAATAGTAGGGCTACCCCGCTCGCGAATCATACATGCGACGCGGGTACCCATATAGATACACATAATTAACAGGAAATCAGGAAACTCAGTAGAGAATATACTTACAGAGAAGGACTCAATAATATAAATTTCATAATGTAACCTCCTAGATGTTCAATGAATAATTCAAGGATATTAGACAACCTAAATTAACATTTAAGATTATAGCTACGGCACATAAAGCATGCTTGTGAATCCTAAACTCCCCGACATAACATAATAGTAGCTACGCACGGACTCTCGTCACTTCGTGCGTGCGTAGCCCCCCACAAATAAAGACATGAAATTATTTATATTCACCTATGGGGACAATTCCCTCTTACAAGGTTAGAAAGGAGACTTACCTCGTGTCAAGCCTACTTTTCGGGTCAAGAACGCGCCGGAAACTCCAAATTCGTCGCCCAAAGACTCGAAAGCAGCCAAATATTGCATAAATAAATCAATCTATACCCAAAAGTATGAAATTCCCCTATTTAAATGATTATTTCAACCCATATTGTAAAATCCTAAAATACACCCCGGGCCCACATGCTCGGATTCCAGAAATGTTTAAGGAAAATGATCTCCCATAACCTAAGGATCAATATTATTTAGTGTTTGTATAATTCCATAATTAATTTCTTGGTAATTTCCCATTTTTGTCAAAACCCGAGGTTTTACTCTAATCCCATGATTTTTACTAATTTAATGTGTTAATCTACCTAATAATTCGAGTATTTAACTCACTTTATGGTAGGAATTACCTACCTTACAGTATCTAGGTCGAATCTCCCCCTTGTAAGCTCTCAAAATCGTCCCAAGTGAAGAAAATGGCTCAAAAAGAGACTACGTCTCGATTTTAATGCTACTGCCCAGCTGCCCCCTTCTATGCGAACACGGCTGGGGCAGTGCGTTCGAGAAGCCCAAATGTCCAGGCCCCCTGAGGGCCCTTCTATGTGAACATGGATGGGGTCATGCGAACGCGGAGGCTAGTTGCGCTAGACCTACGCGAACGCGATGGGGAGGGGTGCGAACGCGGTGAGCAAAACTTAGTCGGCCCACTGACTTACCCTATGCAAACGCATAGGGTGATTTCACCCCTGCCCAACTCCTTCTATGCGAACGCGTGAGTACACCCGCGACGCATAGAAGGAAACCAGACTGAGAAAAATCTGGTGTTTGGCATTTAGCTCCGAGGGGTCCGAAACTCACTCGAGCCCCCCAGGACCCCGTCCAAAGGCACTAACAAGTCTGTATTCATGATACGGACTCGCTCGAATTCTCGGAACGTAAAAAATAACAACGAAACTAAGAATCCGACCCCAAAACCAAATTGAATCAAACTTTGAACTTCAAGTTCTATAATTCGCTTTCAACACGCCGAACCTACCTATACTACTCGGAACGACACCAAATTTTGCGAGCAAGTCAAAAATGACATAACGGAACTATTTCCGGTCTCGTAATTCCGTTTGGACCTCGATAACACAAAAACACGTTCGAAACCTCAATTTGAACTTAAGGAAGTTCTTATTTCACTATTTGGCGCCAAAACACTTCCGGGTCACCCAAAATCCATTCTGAACACACGCTCAAGTCCAAAATCATCATAAGAACCTACCAGAACCTTCGAATCTCGATTCCGAGGTCGTTTACCAAAAATGTTGACTGAAGTCAAACTTGGTCTTTAAGGCCAACCTTAAGGAACTAAGTGTTCCTATACCACTCCAAATTCCTCCAAACCTCGATCCACCCGTCCCCACAAGTCATAAATCAGAAAAAGAAACTACGGAAAGTCTCGTTTAGGAGCACGGGGTCCTAGAACACAAAATGACCGGTCGAGGCATTATAGGGTCCCTCCTTTTTTCTCCGCAGGATCAACGATACAGTTAAAATCACTCCCAAAGATATATAGATTTTGTATTTTCTCTTTTATCTTTATATATATATAGAATTTATTGTTAGTGTTAAAAAAAATTGCATTATCGGGTTATGGTTGACAGATAACATGTCTTATTTCGAAGATTGCAAATATCATATTTTAAGGAAATTTACCTAAAGATATTTAGAGCAACGGTGAAGTTATCTCCGTGTAACTTATAGGCTACGGGTTCAAGTCATGAAAGCAGGCACTAATAATTGCATTAAGGTAGACTGTCTACATCACACTTGGAGGCATCAATGGATATTTAAAAACCAACTAAACCGACCGAACCGTTTTTTAGGTTTCTTTTAATAAAACCGTAATTTTTTTATTTAAATCCATAATTGTACTGATAATTAAGATAGGTTTTTCATTTTGTGGAAATAAATCAAAAAATACCGAACCGTATTGAATAAATTTACATGTGAAAAACATATGTATATATTAAGTTTAAAAATAATAAAGGATTAAATTTTTCTTTGGGTCCTAGGATTATGAAAACAGTTACAAGCCAACAAGTAATTAAACTCAAAATTCTAATTTCCAAACCTATTATGCTACTCCTATTGAAACTAAATTATTTTCAGCATATTCACTAGCAAGACACAAGGTATTGTAGCGATTATGAGTAACAAACTACAACGTATTAAATATGTTTCCTTTCGTATGATGTATATTTATCTTATTGAATATTTAATCTTCTATAGATTTTATTTTTGAGTCCTAGTCCCAGCATGGTGGTTATCTTTCCACTCGTGTGATTTATATTTTTTTATATTAATTTGCTTAGTTGTTCTTTAACGATGTTATAAAATAGTTGATGGATCTATACTCTAGTCATCTTTCACATTTTCTTAGTTCATCACTCTTTAAAATGTAAAAATGTCTAGAGAGTTTTGCTATGTCCTATAAAAATACGTACGTTATTGCATTCTACTTCTACTAGTGACTTTTACGTGAGATTTAAAAAAAATACCTAAATTTAACTGAACCGTACCGATACCAAGAGAAACCGATATGATTGGGACGGTTTCAAAAAGTCTAATTTTGGTTTTATATATATAAGAGAATAATCGAAAATTTGGTATGATACAAATTTTATGAAATAACCGACCGAACTGAATCATTGACACCCTTAATCACATCTCTTAGGGTACGGCCCATTCCCCGGATACTGCTTGATCGCGGAATACTTTGTGTGTCGGACTGCTCTTTTTTTTAGGGAGAAATTCAAAAATAACCAGATTTACAAGTGGTCATTCAAAAATAACCACAATTTCAAAAGTAACCAAAATTTAGCCACTTTTCATGTAAAGATAAATCTGAACGAAAACGCTGTTCAAAATCCGAAAAATACTCCAGCATAATATACTGAAGTTCCAGTAAAGTATACAGGATCTCCAGTATATTATACTGAAGTTTCAGTAAAGTATACAGGAACTTCAGTATATTACACTGGAGTTCCAGCAAAGTATATCGATCCAGCATAATATGCTGGAAGTTCATACGCAGGTGCTCGAATCTCAAGTATATTATGCTGGAACTTTCCGCGTGTTGGAGTTCCAACATAATATGCTAGAAGTTCATACACAGGTGCACCGAACTCTAGTATATTATGCTGGTCCAATCTCCGTTGCAGCAAAATAATGATTATCTTTCAATGACTTGAGAAACACTGGCTATTTTTGAATGATCAGTCCGAAAACTGACTAGCCCGTGCTATTTTTACCTCTTTTTTTACATATAGATATTTTTTGAGTTGCCTAATAGAAAAAAGTTCTTTACACTAACAAAAGTATATAACTTACACGAAATACTGTGTGAGAGAGAGAGGAATCAGCTTTATCCAGAAAAGAAGAAAAGAGAAAATAGTGAGTAATTTACAAGTGGGTAATAAGATGAAAAGGTAAGGCCCATGAAAGCGAAGGTGCACAGCCGAAGGTCGCTATTAAAGGGCCCATAAGAATGGACCTCAACTTGAAAAAGCTCACATTCAGAAGTTGTTTGTGTAAAATGAAAATTATTCGAAAAATCCGTTAAATGTTGACTTTCAAATGACAAACCACAATTGGGAAAAAGAAAGAGGAAAGGGACTGTGGGAAAATAGGCTAATGTTTCTCCCACCTCCACTTTCTTCTTTATATTTTTTTTATTTAAAAAAAACCTTGGTTTTACTCATGTACTCTTCCGTCATGTAAAAGACGGAGAAACCCCACAAGTGGATAAGATTTAATTCTATATTGCTTTATGAATTTCCTTTTTCTTTATTTGCTTACATATATTTTATTCAATAAAGATAAAAATTACTTCTTGTACATAAATAATTTCAAAGTTTGCTTGCGGATTTACGATTTGGAGTTTATGATTTTATACAACCTCAAAATAATACTATAATAGCGGGATTCATGTAAACCCGTAGCCGACCCTAGAATACTTTTCCTATTATGATATTTTTATCCTAATATTTATCGATTCAGCTTGTCAATTGTGGGGAATTAAAAGCTAAAAAAGAAGGATATCTTTTCTTTTAGCAAAATTAAAACCTTACTTCAATAATTTGAGATTGAGACAGGCTCAAGTAAGCATATGTGTGCTAACGATTAACAAAGTCTACTTCATGGGCGGAGCTAGTAAGGGTAAGTGGCTTTAACTGATTCTCTTTCGTCAAAAATTTGTAGTGTATTGCAAATTGAGTACAAAAATTATCTATAAAAACTATTAAATTCCCTTGACGTAGGAACTTTTTAATAAATAGTATAATAGTAAAAGGGTCCAAATATTACTTTAAATTATATGTTCAAATCTCGATTACGGCTTCGCCACGTAACTCCAACTTATTAATAAATGTAGGCGTAGTCGTTGTTCCAGAGTGAAGCTCCACATCCAAATTTATAATAGAAAAACATGCAGAGAAAATGATGGAATATGTTAGCAGTAATGTTTAGAAGTAGAAAACTCCAACCACGCATGGAACAAGCCATGCATGACGATATCATGCTCGAAGAGAAGTCTACTGATTTTCCAGATAGTAACTGGTCCTAATTTTAAAAAAACGAACAAATAAAAAGTCAAAGTTGAATTGATCTTGAATAAAGTCGAAATCTTACAGTTGTCAAGCTTCAAGCAGAATCAAATTCTAAGAATAGCTCATAGTTGTTTGATTTTTAATGAAAATTTTATAACAGAATATTTGCTCAGTATATTTGCGTTATTGGGTTTTCAATTTAATTATTGTTGTTGAAGTTAAATTAGTAATGTTGCATTCATATATTATCTGATTGTTGCGGAGGCCGAATATGTAAAGATTGATTAAATCACAATTACTATATCTAAAGGTAGCTAATAAATAGTAATGAGACAACAATAAAACAAGAACACCAGAAATTTACCAGGTTCGGCAAAATTGATTTTCTGCCTAGTCCGCGGACACAATCAATTCAAACTTTATTTCACCCAAAAATACAAGTGAAATACTACAAGAGAGAAAGAAAACTCAAATGCCTTGGGAAATAAGAAGGCAAGTGAGAGATGTTTACAAATGAACAAAACCCTTGCTATTTATAGAAGGGAAATGACCTTAATAATGACATGCATGACATCACATAACGTGTGATCATGCAATGTAAATGCATGAAAAATGCATCACCAATGTCCTCCTAAAAGGAGGCTTCCAAATGTTCACACTAGTTACATTAATCTTGTCAAATTTACCAAATCTCCACCTTGGCAAGATTCCGCTCTTTCAATTTTCTCTCACTGATAAATTTTGATTGTATCTTCAATCTTCAATCTTCAAAGTTCAACAATGTTCATCAAGTTCAAACAATGTTGAAACTTGATCGCAGTCATTACTTTTGTCAGCATATCGGCGGGATTTTCTGTAGTCCGAATTTTCTGTACCATGACTCCACCTTCTTCTATGATATCTTGTACAAAGTGATATCGAACATCAATGTGCTTCGTCCTTGCATGATAAACTTGGTTCTTTGCTAATTGGATAGCACTTTGGCTATCACAAAATAGTGTGATGCTTTCTTGACCAATACCAAGCTCTTTAAGTAATTCTTGAAGCCAAATTGCCTCCTTTAACGCCTCTGTAATTGTCATGTACTCTGCCTCAGTAGTAGACAAAGAAATCGTTGACTACAAATGTAAACTTCCATCTAACTGATGCATTTGCAAAAGTGAAAACATAACAAGTAGTTAATCTACGCTTGTCCAAACACCCGCATAATCTGAGTAACAATATCCAACTAGATATGGACTATCGTGCTGCTCAAAAATCAATCCAACATCTACAATATAACGAATATACCGTAGAATCCATTTAACAACTTGACAATGCTCCTTTCCTAGATCATGCATATACCTGCTTACAACTCCGATATTTTGTAAAATATCAGGTCTTGTGCAAACATTACATGCATCAAGCTACCAACAGTATTCGCATATGGTACTCTTGACATATACTCTCGCTCAGCTTCATTCTTCAGCGACATAGAAGCACTAAGCTTAAAGTGAGGATCAAGCGGAGTGCTAACCGACTTCGTGTTCTCATTCATGCCAAATCATTCTATTACTCTCTTCAAGTATTCTTTTTCAGATAGACATAGTTTTTTTTTTTGAATGTCTATCTTTTTTTATCTTCATGCCAAGAATTTTCTTTGCCTCACTCAAATCCTTCATCTCAAATTCCTTTCTTAGTTGTATATTCAACTTCTCAATTTCCTATTGACTTTTGGAAGCTATCAACATATCATCAACGTATAGGAGAAGATATATGAAAGAGCCGTCTTCGAGCTTGTGCAGATACACACAATGATCGTATTTGCTTCTTCTGTACTTCTACCGCAACATAAACTTGTCAAATCGTCTGTACCATTGTATAGAAGATTGTTTCAATACGTACAACACTTTTTCAATTTAGCACCCTATATTTTCCTTTCCAGCAACTTTGAATCCTTTTGGTTGAGTCATATAGACTCTTTCTTTCAATCTCCGTAAAAATGCAGTTTTTACATCTAGCTAGTTCCAAATTCAACTGTGCTACCAATGGCAATAAAACTCTAATGGAGGAGTGTTTCACGACTGGAGAAAATACCTCATGATAATCAATTCCCTACTTTTGAGCGTTTCCTTTAGACACCAATCTTGCTCTGTAGCGAACATCTTCTTGGTTCAGAAATCCTTCTTTCTTTGCAAATACCCATTTGCACCCAATTGTTTTCTTTCCCTTCGGGAGATTGGCCAATTTTCATGTGCGATTCTGATGAAGGGACGATATTTCTTCATTAATGGCAATCCTCCACTTATCTTCTTCTGAACTTTGGATTGCGTCTTTATAAGTGGTCGGAACACCATCGGCTACAATTGATGCTGCACAAGCCACCATTTCTATGAGACAAACAAGTTTCTTTATTGTTCTTTTTGGCTTGCTAGTTGCTATTGATTCAAGTTGTTGTTGAGGTTCCTGAGTTGGAATCTCCTTTCCACTGGCTCTTCTTCCAGAGGAAAATCTTCTGTTGTTTCTTCATTTTCTCCCTGTGTTGGGAAAATTAAATTTCCCTCGAACTCCACCTGCTTTGAAGCACCATCGATTTGTTTGACATCTTTAATTGTCACTTTGTCTGGTATGACAGATTCAACATAGGTAACATCTCTGTTGAATATAACTTTTCTTGTCTCTGGATACCATAAGTGATATCATTTGACTCCGGAAGTAATTTCCATAAATATAGCATTCTTTCCTCTCGGATCCAATTTTGACTCTTTCACATGATAGTATGCAATTGAACCACATACATGCAAAAAACTATAATCTTCAGCAGATTCTTCATACCATTTTTGAAATGGTGTCTTGACACCAATAACGGCAGCTGGTAGATGATTAATGAGGTGGAAAACTTATGTTATTGCCTCAGTCCAAAATTCTTTGTCCAAGACAGCATTGAAAAACATACACTGAACCTTCTCCAGCAAAGTCTGGTTCATATATTCTGCGACTCCATTCTGTTGTGGTGTATTTCTGATGGTGAAATGTCTCAAAATGCCATCATCTTCACAAATCTTATTGAAAAGATCATTTTTGTATTCTTGTGCGAAGACACTTTATTTTTTTGTCTGTTTGAGTCTCGATCATCGCCTTCCATTTGAAAAAAATTCCAACACCTCATGTTTGGTTTTCACCGTATACACTCACACTTTCCGGGAAAATTCATCAATAAATGTTACAAATTAGTGTTTCCCACCTAATGAAAGTGTTCTGGAAGCACCCCAAATATCAAAGTGAACATATTACAAATACCTTTAGTATTATGGATAGTTGTTCCAAACTTAACCCTTGTCTGTTTTCCATTGCCACAATGCTCATAAAACTTCAATTGCAAGTCTTTACTCCTTTTAACAAACTTTGATCTGAAAAACATTTCAAGGATTTTTCTCCAGCATGTCCCAATTGCATGTGCCATAGCTTGGTCGCTTCTGCCTCATTGTCATCACTGGATGTCAGTGTTATTGTCTCAATAATTGGACCACGTGATAGTAGTACATGCTATTATTTCTCTGAATTCTCTTCATTACCAACAGTACACTGGAACATATTCTCATGACCGCATTTTATCCTATAACTTTGAACCCCTTTGACTCGAGGGGTCCCACAGAAATGTCACGACCCCAAAACCTAACAGGTCGTGATGGCGCTTATCGTGGAACTATGCTAGCCAACCATCACATAATTACACACTTGTTCTATTATAATATTTCAAAAATCAAATATAATCAGCAAAATAAGCAATTACTATTTTTCTCTAAGTCTTTAAGCAAATATAACATAACCTACTGTCTAACAAAACCCCCCAAGACTGGAGTCAACCGATCACAAGCATCTAAGAATAAACTACTCTGCTAAAGTCATAAACAACGTCTAGGAATAAAATTCTAATACTAAATAAGGAAGAAAAATGGAGAAGTTGCGGACGCTGGACAACTACCTCGAAATCCCAAAGCTGATGATAAATGAACTCAAGCGACTACTGCTCCGAACCAGTACCTGAATCTACACACAGGGGTGCAGGGAGTAATGATGAGTACGCCAACTCAGTAGTAATGAAAATAAATCACAGTCTGAGAATAAGAAACAGACAGCACAGATACACCAATCAACTAAATAGTAAAACATCAAAGCCCAATACAGTATAAATAAGTTCGAAAATCAGTTTCCATAAAATCCTTGAAACAAGTATATTTTCCAATATTTCTCAGTAAAAATCAGTTTGAAAAATGAAGTGAATCATAGTCAAAACTCAGTAAAATATCATCATAAAACTGCCCCTCGGGCAATAATCATCACTTGTAACAACTTCCCTCAGCACTTCACCATCTCTCAGTATCCGCCCCGCGGACAACATCACTGTCACCCATGCCTCCCAATAACTCATCACTTGGCACTCGTACTCAGTAGGTACCTGCGCTCACTGGGGGTGTGTACAGACTCTGGAGGGGATCCTACAGCCCAAGCGCTATAAACAAGCCACATCATGGCAATAATCACTCTCAGGCACTCGGCCTCTCTCATATCATAACATCCTCACAACATTGATCATCAGTCTCACTCAGTCATACACTCTCAGCATGCCACTTGGGCCATGAATAAAATGGGGTTCTCGACCCAAAATAGTATTTCATTTGAAGAAATAGTAATATCATCAAATAGGGTGTCAATAATTTCGCAAGAAAGACTGAGTGTAAAATCATAGTTTCAAGTAGTGAGAATATCAGTAAAATAGCCCCCAAGGGGTTAAAACAGATCGTCACCTAGGCCCCAAACATGGCTTACAGCCCAAGTATAACAAAACATAGTAATGCTAATAAACATATGCTTTAAAAGAAGCTTCGCAACTCGATAGTCGCCTAAAAAGGGACATATTTCCAAATTTCCAATTCGTGCACGCCCCACACTCGTCATCCAGTGTGTGTGTCACTCCAAATCCGTGAAAGGATGTAAAGTCCGGGGTTTCATACCCTCAGGACAGGATTTAAAGACATTACTTACCTCAAACTAGCCCGAAAAGCTACTCTGCAACCTGCTTGCCTCTCGAATCAACTTCCGAATGCTCCAAATCTATAAAGATCAGATTTTTATCATTAAATTATGCTAAGGGGATGAATTCCAATTGAAAAATACTAATTTTAGCACAAAACCCGAAATTAGCCAAAAACCCGACCCCCGGGCCCACATCTCGGAACTCGACAAATTTTATACCAAACTGATCTTCATCATCTCACGAGTCCGTACATACAAAGAATGCAAAAATCGGAGTTCGGTTGACCCCTCAAATCATCCCCTAAATATCTCATAATATCAAGCCCTAATTCCATCTTTTTCTACTGATTTTCATGAATTAAACACTGATAATAAGGTCTTTAATCACCTATAATCAAGTTTTAGGGTCCAAAATCCTTACCTGAATGAAGAACAATGATTTTTCCTCTTCAAAATCGCCTAAAATGCTTCTTCCCGTTCAAAAATGGTCGAAAAGTGGGTATTGGTCGCGGATGGTTTATTTAAATACTGTCCAGGTATTACTTCACTGCGATCGCGGAAAGACCCTCGCGATCGTGAAGAGCAATTTCCATAGACCCTCAAAATACCCTACGCGATTGCAAATCCTCACACGCGATCGCGATTCAACAGAACCTCAACCTCACGCGATCGCAACCCATCACATGCGATCGCGAAGAACACTGACCCCCCTCCAACACGCGCCTCTCTAACCCTACGCGATCGCACCGATACACTCGCGATCGCACTGACAACCGCTGCACACCTACGCGATCGTACTCCTTCTCCCGCGATCTCGATTCACAAAATGACCAGGCTCCAGATTACTCTACGCGATCGCGATGAACAATTTGCTGCTGCAATTACACAAGAAAAACAACAGATTTCCTAAGGCTAAAAATGCCCGTTAACCACCCTAAATCAATCCCGAACCCCTCGGTGCCCCAACCAAATCTTCCAACATATCTCATAACATCATTCAAACTTAGTCGAGCCGTCGAAACATCAAAAACAACATCAAAACACCAAAATCACATCGAATTCAAGCCTAAGAACTTTGAAATTTCTAAATTCCACCAACGATGTCGAAACTATCCAAAACATATCCGATTGACCTGAAATTTTACAGACATATCAAAAATGACATTACGAACATGTTCCAACTTCCGGAATTCTATTCCGACCCCGATAGCCTATTTTCCATTGCCGACCGGAAATCACTAAAAACTAACTTTCGCCAATTCAAGCCTAATTCCACACCGGACATCACAAAAATATTCCGAACACACTCCGTCCAAAATCACCTAACGAAGCTATCCGAGCCATAAAATTCACATTCTGGGGTTGTTTACCAATAAGTCAACTCTTAGTTGACTTTTCCAACTATAAGGCTATTTTTAGAGACTAAGTGTCTCAATGCTCACTGCAACCATTCCGATTCCGTGCCTACCAACTCTAACACATCATAAACAGTATAACCAACCTATGACAAGGCAATAGTAGTAAATATAATGCAGGTTCTATGTAACGACCGACCGGGTCGTTACATTCTCCCCCTCTTAAACAAACGTTCGTCCTTGAACAGGTCTAGAAACATACCTGGAGTCCTAAACAAGTGAGGATATCTTCTCTGCATCTCCCTCTCGGTCTCCCAAGTATCTTCCTCCACTAGATGACCTCTCCAATGTACCTTCATTGAAACTATATCCTTGGACCTCAACTTTCTGACCTGACGATCCAAAATTGCTACTGGCTCTACCTTATATGTCATATTACCCTCGAGCTGCACTGTGTTGAAGTCTAAAACATGAGACGGGTCACCAACATACTTCTGGAGCATCGACACATGAAATACCGGATGAACACTCGATAGGCTGGGCGGCAAGGCAAGTCTATAAGCCACCTCTCCAACCTTCTGAAGTACCTCAAAAGGACCAATAAACCGTGGACTCGGCTTTCCCCTCTTTCCGAACCTCATAACACCCTTCATGGGTGAGACCTTCAGCAGTACCTTATCGCCTTCCATAAAAGACACATTCCGGACCTTCCAGTCTGCATAACTCTTCTGCCTAGACTGCGCCGTGCGAAGTCGCTCCTGAATCAACTTCACCTTCTCCAATGCATCCTGAATCAAATTTGCGCCTAATAGTCTAGCCTCACCGGGCTCGAACCAACCAACCGGAGATCTACACCTCTGACCATATAAAGCCTCATACGGGGCCATCTGAATACTGGACTGGTAGTTATTATTATATGCAAACTCCGCAAGTGGCAGAAACTGATCCCATGAACCACCAAAATCAATCACACAGGCACGCAACATGTCCTCCAATATCTGAATAGTCCGCTCCGACTGCCCGTCGGTCTGAGGATGAAATGCAGTGCTCAACTCTACCTGAGTACCCATACCTCTCTGTACGGCCCTCCAAAACTGAGATGTGAATTGAGTACCTCTGTTAGAAATGATAGAAACTGGAACTCCGTGCAATCGGACAATCTCTCTGATGTAAATACTAGCTAACTGCTCCGAAGTATAAGTAGTACTGATAGGAATGAAGTGCGCGGACTTGGTCAACCTATCCACAATGACCCAAATAGCATCAAACCCTTCGAAGTCCGTGGAAGCCCAACTACAAAGTCCATGGTGATACGCTCCCACTTCCACTCCGGAATATCTAACCTCTGAAGTAATCCACCTACTCTCTGGTGCTCATACTTGACATGATGGCAGTTGAGACACTGTGCTACATACTCAACAATATCTCTCTTCATCTGCCTCCACCAATACTGCTGTCTCAAGTCCTGATACATTTTCGCGGCACCCGAATGAATGGAATATCGCGAGCTATGTGCCTCTGCTAATATCAACTCCCGAAGACCATCCACATTGGGCACACAAATACAACCCTGCATCCTCATAACACCGTCATCACCAATAGTCACATCTTTGGCATCACCTCGACGGGCCCTATCCTAAAGTACTAACAAATGCGGATCATCATAGTGTCGATCTCTAATATGATCATAAAGAGAAGACCGGGAATCCATGCTAGCTAATACCCGCGGAGGGTCTGACAAATCCAATCTCACCAACTGACCCGCTAAAGCTTGAATATCAAGTGTTAAAGGTCGCTCTGCTGATAAAAGTAGCTAGACTCCCCAAACTCTCGGCCCTGCGACTCAAGGCATCGGCCACTACGTTGGCCTTCCCCGGATTATACAAAATAGTAAGGTCATAATCCTTGAGAAGCTCTAACCATCTCCTCTTACGCAAATTCAGGTCCTTCTGCTTCAACAGATACTGCAAACTATGATGATCAGTGAAAATCTCACACTGTACTCCATACAAATAATGGCGCCAAATCTTTAAGGCATGAACAATGGCAGCTAACTCAAGATCATGCACTGGATAACTCTTCTCGTGCACCTTCAACTGTCTAGACGCGTAGGCAATAACCCTACCGTCCTGCATCAATACTGCTCCCAAGCTAACTCTACAAGCATCACAGAAGACTGTGTAAGAACCCGAACCAGTAGGCAAAACCAATACCGGAGCTGTGGTAAATGCTAACTTGAGCTTTTGAAAGCTCTCCTCACACTCATCAGACCATCTTAATGGAGCACCCTTCTGGTTCAATCTGGTCAATGGTGAAGCAATAGAAGAGAATCCTTCCACAAAGCGATGGTAATATCCCGCCAAACCAAGGAAACTCCTGATCTCCGTAGCTGAGGACGGTCTGGGCCAACTCTACACCACCTCAATCTTCTTCGGATCAACCTGAATACCCTCACTAGACACCACGTTCCCCAAGAAAGCTACTGAACCGATCCAAAACTCACACTTGGAGAATTTTGCATAAAGATTCTCCTCCCTCAACCTCTGTAACACAACTCTCAAATGTTGAGCATGCTCTTCCTGGCTACGGGAATAAACCAGGATGTCATCAATGAACACAATGACGAACAGATCAAGGTAAGGTTGAAACATGTTGTTCATCAATTGCATGAACGCGGCTGGGGAATTGGTTAGCCCAAATGACATAACCAGAAACTCATAATTACCATATCTAGTCCTGAAAGCAGTCTTCGGAATGTCAGAATCCTGAATCTTCAGCTGATGATACCCGGACCTCGAGTCAATATTAGAGAACACTCTAGCTCCCTGAAGCTGGTCAAACAAGTCATCAATACAGGGCAAAGGATACCGGTTCTTCACTGTAACCTTATTCAGCTGCCTATAATCGAGACACATGCGCATGGAGCCATTTTTCTTTTTCACAAACAACACCGGTGCACCCCAAGGTGACACACTAGGCCGAATGAACCCCTTATCTAAGAGCTCCTGAAGCTGCTCTCATCAAAGGAAGTGGTACTGAAGAGTCCACGCGGGATCTCTTTCTGTAAATCCTTCTCACAACTGGCGTTCCATGTAAAGCTGCCTCTCATCAAAGTGAAAGTTGCACCAGCAAACTGAAATGTAGCAAATGAGACCCCACTGGTCTCTAGAATACCAGCAGCACAGAGTATCCTCTGGCACTTATCCAGAAAACCTTGGGCATCCTCACCCTCTGTGCCGCTGAAAGTCGGAGGCTGAAGTCTACTGAACCTCTCCAGCCTACGCTGCTCATCCTCGGGCATAGCTGGAACCACATAGTCTTGAACTGGGGCAACCGGCTGGGCTGGGACTACCCCCGGTGCCTGAATACCCTGAACAGCCTGCTCAGGTGTCCAGGTAGCTGGAGTCTGAATGCCTCCCCCGGCCTGAGCTGCAGTGGCAGTAGTAGACATAGCAAATGACTGGGCCAAACTGGTACACACCGTCAATATCAGAGACAGGGTCTCTTGAGGACCCGGAATAACAATAGGCATTGCCGGTGCTTGAGCCTGCCCCGCTAGAGCACCCTCGGCGGGAAACTGGTCCTGAATGATGGGGGGATCCTGTGGTACTGTCCCGGCTGCTGCGCGGGCTGGTTCCCTAACTCCACCACGGCCTCGACCCCTTGTGGGTCTAGCTGGTGTCAAGTCACCCTGATCGGTAGTGCGTGTCCTCACCATCTGTGAGAGAATGAAACAACATGAGTTTAGATTTCAAGAACCGATAAATTGGCACAAAATAGTTCAAGAAAATGAGATTTTTCCTAAGAGTTCTGCAGCCTCTCGAAGATAAGTACAGACGTCTCCGTACCGATCCGCAAGACTCTACTGAACCTGCTCATGACCATTGAGTCCTATGTAACCTAGAGCTCTAATACCAACTTGTCACGACCCCAAAACCTAACAGGTCACGATGGCGCCTATCGTGGAGCTAGGCTAGCCAACCATCACATAATTACACATTTTTTCTATTATAATATTTCAAAAATCAAAAATATAATCAGCAAAATAAGCAATTAACATTTTTCTCTAAGTCTTTAAGCAAATATAACATAACCTACTGTCTAACAAAACCCCCAAGACTGAAGTCAACCGATCACAAGCATCTAAGAATAAACTACTCTGCTAAAGTCATAAACAATGTCTAGGAATAAAATACTAATACTAAATAAGGAAGGGAAATGGAGAAGCTGCGGACGCTGGACAACTACCTCGAAATCCCAAAGCTGATGATAAATGAACTCAAGCGACTACTGCTCCGAACCAGTACCTGAATCTTCACACAGGGGTGCAGGGAGTAATGATGAATATGCCAACTTAGTAGTAATGAAAATAAATCACAGTCTGAGAATAAGAAACATACAACGCAGATACACCAATCCACAAAACAGTAAAACATCAAGTCTCAATATAGTATACATAAGTTGGAAAACCAGTTTCCATAAAATCCTTTGAAACAAGTATATTTTCCAATATTTCTCAGTAAAACGCTCAGTAAAAATCAGTTTGAAAAATAAAGTGAATCATAGTCAAAACTCAGTAAAATATCATCATAAAACTGCCTCTCGAGCCATAATCATCACTCGTAACAACTTCCCTCAGCACTTCACCATCACTCAGTATCAGCCCCGCGGGCAACCTCACTGTCACTCATGACTCACAATCACTCATCACTCGGCACTCACACTCAGTAGGTACCTGCGCTCACTGGGGGTGTATACAAATCCCGGAGGGCCTCCTACAGCCCAAGCGCTATAAATAAGCCACATCATGGCAATAATGACTCTCAGGCACTCGGCCTCTCTCATAACATAACATCCTCACAATATTGGCCATCGGCCTCACTCAGTAAGACACTTTCATCATGCCACTCGGGCCATGAATAAAATGGGATTCTCGACCCAAAATACTATTTCATTTCAAGAAATAGTAATATCATCAAATAGGAGTGTCAACAATTTCACAAGAAAGACTAAGTGTAAAATCATAGTTTCAAGTAGTAAGAATATCAGTAAAATAGCCCCCAAGGGGCTAAAACAGATCGGCACTAGGCCCCAAACATATCTTACAGCCCAAGTATAACAAAACATAGTAATGCTAATAAACATATGCTTTAAAAGCATTTTCGCAACTTGATAGTCGCCTAAAAAGGGACATATTTCCAAATTTCCAATTCGTGCACGCCCCACACTCGTCATCCAGTGTGTGCGTCACTCCAAATCCATGAAAGGATGTAAAGTCCGGGGTTTCATATCCCCAGGACAGGATTTAAAGACATTACTTTCCTCAAACTAGCCCGAAAAGCTACTCTGCAACCCGCTTGCCTCTCGAATCAACTTCCGAATGCTCCAAATCTATAAAGATCAGATTTTTCTCATCAAATTATGCTAAGAGAATGAATTCCAATTGAAAAATACCAATTTTAGCACAAAACCCGAAATTAGCCAAAAACCTGACCCCGGGGCCCGCATCTCGGAACTCGGAAAATTTTATACTAAATTGTTCTTCATCATCTCACGAGTCCGTACATATAAAGAATGCTAAAATCGGAGTTCGTTTGGCCCCACAAATCATCCCCTAAAGGTCTCATAATCTCAAGCCTTAATTTTTCTACTGATTTTCATGAATTAAACACTAATAATAAGGTCTTTAATTACCTATAATCGAGTTTTAGGGTCCAAAATCCTTATCTCAATGAAGAACAATGATTTTCCCTCTTCAAAATCGCCTCAAAAACTTCTTCTCGTTCAAAAATGATCGAAAAGTGGGTATTGGTCGCAGAGGGTTTATTTAAATACTGTCCAGGTATTACTTCACTGCGATCGCGGAAAGACCCCCGCGATTGCGAAGAGCAATTTCCACAGACCCTCAAAATACCCTATGCAATCGCAAAGCCTCACACACGACCGCGATTCAACAGAGCCTCAACCTCACGCGATCGCAACCCATCACACGCGATCGCGAAGAACCCTGACCCCCCTCCAACACGCGCCTCTCTAACCCTACGTGATCGCACCAATACACTTGCGATCGCACTGACCAACGTTGCACACCTACGTGATCGCACTCCTGCTCCCGCGATCGCGATTCACAAAATGACCGGGCTCCAGATTACTCTAACGTGATTGCGATGAACAATTTGCTGCTGCAATTACACCAGAAAAACAACAGATTTTCTAAGGCTAAAAATGCTCGTTAACCACCCGAAATCAATCCCGAGCCCCTAGGGGCCCCAAACAAATCTTTCAACATATCCCATAACATCATTCAAACTTAGTCGAGCCTTTGAAACATCAAAAACAACATCAAAACACCAAAATCACATCGAATTCAAGCCTAAGAACTTTGAAATTTCTAAATTCCACCAATGATGCCGAAACTATCCAAAACACATCCGATTGACCTGAAATTTTGCAGACATATCAAAAATGACATTATGAACCTTTCCCAACTTCCAGAATTCCATTCCGAACCCGATAGCCTATTTTCCACTGCCGACCGAAAATCATCAAAAACTAACTTTCGCCAATTCAAGCCTAATTCTACACCGGACATCACAAAATTATTTCGAACCCAAATCACTTAACGAAGCTATCTGAACCATAAAATCCACATTCCGAGTTTGTTTACCAATAAGTCAACTCTCAATTGACTTTTCCAACTATAAGGCTATTTTTAGAGACTAAGTGTCTCAATTCTCACTACAACCATTCTGATTCCGAGCCTACCAATTCTAACACATCATAAATAGTACAATCAACCTATGACAAGGCAATAACAGTAAATATAATGCAGGTTCTACGTAACGACCGATCGGATCGTTACAATAAATGAGATATTTTTTAAATCTGATACGTATCGAACATTTGTTAATGTTCTGATCAATCCATCATGGTTCCTTAATTGGATTGAACCAATAACACATACGGTAAGAGGATTGTTATTTGCAGTATGAATAACTCCACATTCTCCTTCTTAAAAATCAACGAACCAATCCCGGTTGGGACACATAGGATAGCTACAAGCTAAGTCCATCAGCCATATGTCAGATGGTTTGAATGGATCTGTTGTTACTAATGGAAAATCAGAGTCGTCACAATCAGCTACATTTGAATTCATGTTAGCCTTCCCATTGTTAGGTTTGGTCTTGTTTCTCAACTTTGGACAGTCTATCTTCTAGTGCCCCTTTTCTCGGCAAAAAGCGTATTCATCTTTGTTGGGTCTGAATCTTGACTTTGATCTTCCTTTCTTTATTCTCGTCTAGTTTTGAGAACGACCTCTCACTACCCGTGCTTCTCCTTCTCCACTTTTGTTTTCCTTTCTTTCTATGTTCATAGTTATACAAGGGCGAACAAACGTTTTTTAGAGATACTTTATCGGTCCCATGACGTAGAGTAGTTTCGAGGTCCTCGTACTCATCGGGAAGTGAACTTAATAACATTAAGGCCATATCTCCATCACTAATAGTCACGTCCATATTCTGCAAATCTGTCGCCAACTTATTAAAGTTGGTGATATGATCATTCATTGTAGTATCAGGAACATATATGAAGCGTAACAATCTTTTTTCATGTAAAGTTTATTTTGAGTGTTTTTCTTCAAGAATTTATCCTCCAATGCATTTCACAATTTACTTGCAGAAGTTTCTTTTGTGTATGGATACTTCTATTCTCTTGCATGGTAAGATCAAATGGTACCACAAGCAACGCGATTGATAATCTTCCAATCTTCTTCTCCTATATTGTCTGGGTTTTTTTCTATGGCAATGCCTTGCCCTTGTTGAAAAAGGACATCAAGCCTCAACTTGCCACATCACGAAATGTCGTGACCTGTCAAAAATTTCAACTGCAAATTTTGCATTAGACATAATTATTGTGTCATAAGCGAAGTTGTCAACGACGTATTACTGATACCCGATGTGGACTCTTCATTTTTCTTGTCTCCCATTTTTGTTACAGATACTATTTATTTGCTGACACTACAGAACACCAAAGTAATTCTTTTCTGATGTGGAAGTTCAGACAATTTTGCAACCACAGAGCATACTTAGATAGAACCTTGACCTTGATACTAATTGTTGTGGAAGCTGAATATATATATAGGATAATTAAATCACAACTATTGTAATCTAAAAAGATTATTATTAAATATAAAAATAACACCGGAAATTTATGAGGTTCGACAAAATTGATTTTCTGCCTAGTAATCGGACAAAATCAACTCAATCTTTATTTCACTCCAAAAATACAAGTGAAATACTACATGAGAGAAAGAAGGCAAGAAGGCAAGTGAGAGATGTTTACAAATGAACTTAACCCTTGCTATTTATAGAAGGGAAATGACCTTAATAATGTCATGCATGATATCACATAAAGTGTGATCATGCAATGTAAATGCATGAAAAATGTATCTAACAATTTCCACCTAAAAGTAGGCTTCCAAATGTTCACACTAATTTACATTAATCTTGTCAAATTTAACACAAATGAGTTTGGGTTAACATAATTATCAACATTTAATGAAGATTGGAATTGTGCGTTGGGATACTCTTTCCATCTATTTAGTTCTCTAGGTAAATAATCCACAAAGGCGGAGATCTATTCGGCAGTTTCGGATTAACCTATGAGTAATCTACAAAAAAACAAATAAATTTTCACCGTTATGTTACCATTGAGGGGTAGCTATTGATACAAACAAAGTAGTGACTAATAGAAACCAAATGGACAATCAGTCCTGGATATGGTTCCGCTGGAAAAAGATCCATAGGCAATTACTAGTTACCCATTCTTTATTCTTCCTAGGGTGTACTTTTAACAACAAAATTAATAATTTCAAACTTTTAGTCCCTCAAGCGAGCGAAAACTCCTAAGTCTTGCTTGTTTAGACATTCAGTTTGACTAATGAGGATCCACTTACCAATTTGGATTGTGGCATTTGTTTCCTCCAATTATTCGATCATCACGACTAGGAAGTTGAATGTAAAACGAAAGAAATCAATCTTGGATAGATTACAATAATGTATAATAAAACTTCAAAGAATAGACGTAAACCTTCACTTTTATTCTGTGAATATTTAGGATGTAAATGCTCTTTCCCTTTAGAATATTAAAGTATAGTATAATACTATCAAATGGATTGTCCTTTATAATAAATTGCAAAATTTAACCTTGAAAACGCAACTGAGGGTCAATATCTTTGCGCAATTAAACGGCCCAAACATGACATCCAATCGAAAACCTGAAAGATGTAAGGTTCTAAACTCAGAGCAATAGCAGACTGATACAAGTTTAGTAGCGTGATTCCAATAGGCAGCTCAACTTTCAGGCAAGAGGTACAACTCAGCGTCATTCCATTAAGGCAAGAAGCGGCGAGTCTTGAGGAATTTGGACACGCAACCCCGACATCAAACAAGAAAATGCTCAACTTATTATCTAGCCATATGAATTAACCCAAATAGCCGCCCATCTAATTTCTTAAACTAAAAATACATGGCGGATGTATAATATATGTATAATTGTATATAATCTATGTATACCAGCTAGTAAAATTAAATAGTGAATCTGACCGGCTATTTGGGTAACAATCTAAAAAGAGTAACTGTAACTAGCTGAAAGGAAGGATCTATTTAAGAAAATATATAGCATTGTCCGCTAGTAGTTCCTTCGCAGAAATAGGGCAAGTAGCAGCTACCGTGTTCTTTTTCTTCACTTTTTATCCAACCCCGACTTCACTTCTTATTCAAGTCTGTTAGTCTAGAGCACTGATACCGGATGACAGCAGCTGAGACAGAACTCTAGACGGAAGTTGAAGCATACGGACTCCCAATGACATTGGCCCGAACTAAAATTTGCTTTGAGCAAACGACTAGAAGGATACACATACCCAACGGTGGTAACTCCAGACGGAGTAATTAGCTACTCGTAGCAACACAAGGTGGTCTGTCCACGGTATACCCCTCGGATGTATATGGGATCGAAAGTGGAATAAGACCAGATACAAGTTATAAAACTCAGTCAACTTTATATAAAGAAAATTGCATATAATCTTTGAAACTGTACTGGTGGAGAACAGCTTCAACTCTGCGTACATGAATGAATCAGCAAAATGCCTCTCTTTTAACAAAAGAATGTAGGCACAGATAAAATACAACAACTGCACAAGCATTACATAAGAAAAACTGACAAAAGAAATGGATACTGATTTATCTACGTCTTGGCCTGGAGAAACTTGGGGATCCAATATGTTGTGATCCCCGAAAACTCCTACTAGGAGAATCCATAGGTCCTCTAAAAGAAGCATATGCAGCCTTTGCTGATTCTGGAACAGAGTCCAGGGGAATTGATTCCACAAAGCATGCTGTATTGATTCTAGTCCTCTCAAGTTCAGGTTGAAGTAGCTCAGAATTATACTGCTGGGCAAGAGCCTGAGAATTAAAACACAATTGAAATGCAAGTAAGAAAGGTGGAGGAAACAACTCAATGACACTGTCTAAACTAGACAATTTGGTGAAAGGCAGCACTGTGGCCAGGCAAAGCAGCAAAATTGTCGGGTGGATTCAGTGATAATAAGCAATATTCTGTAAGAGAGTCTATCTTAACTGTACAGATAACTTAGAAGGTAAGCAGAAAAAAAATCTGAAAAGAAGAGCATAGAGAGCGAGTGTTACTCACAATCAGGTCATCTGGTGATACAGTCATCCCTTGCTGCCGGTCATCCAGAAATACATCATCACTCCCACGTGTCGGCCGGCGGCTGTGAGTTGGAGTCTCAGTAGCCTCAGCAACACACTCTGTTGCTTTCTCTAAGAGGACCCCTTGTAATGTTTTCAGAGACTCCTTTGCTTCGTGTGTAAAATAAGGATTCAATATGGTCTCGAAGTAATCAAGCTGCATGTTTAGCCACACAAATCATCAGAAAAAATCCCAGGAACTATTTAAGATTTTTGGCTCAACACTGAATGCTGCAAACCTAGAGGAACCAAAAGTACTCAAAAAGTAAATGCAAAGAACTTGTATTTAAACCATTAGAGCAGAAGTCATCTGACAGCACACAAATGTCTGAGGCACAAGTTAACTGAACATAGCAACAGTACGGTGTAAATTTTTAGCTTTAATATGTAATTATTTTTCATTATATTTTATAAGACTCAGTAGGCTGCCAATTCACCTCAAGCATAAGCTGGCAAAAGCCATTCGCGTCTAATGCTTTGAGATCTTTGTCTTGATTTTCATGGAAAAGACTTAGGAAAGTATCAATTAAGCCTTCAACAAGAATACCAAGCGTCTTGTCCAGTAGAGGCTTACAACCAGCGAAGACCTGTGAAGAGAAAAATCAATATTACAAAGAAGACAAAGTAATAATGAAATTTACAACTTAACTAGTTCAGCAACAGTATGCCCATAAAACAATCAGGGAATTTTACCTCTGCATGCACAGCTACTAGAGTGTGCAGCAATTCCACAGCAGCATCTCGCACACCCTGTAACGCAGAGAAGGCCATGTTAACATTCAAAGGTGAAAACACGCTAAGTTAATGAGAAGTGTCTTTCTCACCTTAACTGCTGGCGCAGCACCCCATTGCACTCCACCATCCAAGAAATAGTTTATAGCTGCTGCTCTAATCAAATTTGTCTGACAAAAATATGCCAAGAAATAGTAATTGGAGCCTTTATTTAAGAAATGTACGACCATATCAAGCACAGCACATAAATGTTGCAACTTCCTCTTTTTGGGGGTATATTTTACATCTTCCACACCCGTGAGGGACCAAAAGATATATCATCTAACTACCTGTCTCCCAGTTATATCGAAATAAATGATTAGGGGGTGCGGGTTAATCGCAGCACATTGTATTTAGATTCTGAAAAAAGGTACATGAACAAGCAATTTGTATGAAAGCACAATGACTATAACTGTATAATTGAATAAATGTGCATTTTGCCACATGCTTGGTGCAAATATTACTCATTCAAGAATCTCCAGAGACGTGCAGTAGTTTCTCGACTCAAGGTTCCATTTCTCTTTTAGATTCTTCCAGGTGAAAAGTTAACAGTTTTATGTCATACCTTTGCAAAAGTGTACTGTTCAAGGACCTTCTCTTCAAGCCCAGCAAAAGACATAATCAATTCTTGGATATCACTGTCCTCTTCATCCTTACCCCTAAAGTAGATATCATAATGACATGATGTTAAACATAATATTTGGCAAAAAACAAAAATCTTGCTGAAGTCAAGGGAGAAAAGGCCTAGGTAATGATCAACACAGCCTTCTCATTTTTTCTTATTCAACATAAGAATAAGAGTTGTATGCAAAATGTGCAAACCAGTAATGCCCAGTGTAACCAACCATTTTATGAATCTCACCTTGAAACTCGTTCTGCATGATGCTAATATAAGAAATAACATTCCTAAGTCTATCCAGCTTACTTGCTGGGATTTTCCAATATTTCTTATATATTTTTGAGCAAGATATCATCAAAGTGGGAACAGGAACATACTGGGCCTGTTGGGAACATATTGGGTTTTGTTGTTATTGTTGTATATCATCAAAGTGCTTTTAACTAAATGTGTAAGCTAAAGAGCAGAAAGCAATTTTGTACCTCGGCTGCAGCCAAATTTGTTTGTATTTGCAGTACAATTCACGAGCAAGTTCATCTTTACAATATCCAATATTACTTAGAACCATCAGCAGCTGTCGATGTGGATCAACAATACTTCCTGGTAGGGGATCAGATGATTTTTCTTCTGGTTCAAGATATCCATTTTGAAAATACGGACTTTCTTTGTTGGATTTATTCAGGTTAAGCTGACTTCCAATTTGCTCCAGATGACCTATAATTATCAGGGAAAACAATTTGTATCAAGCTCTGAAGTCTTTCAGATACTGAAATGCTAAGGTATCAACTTCTACGTACCAGCAAAATTCAGCAAACAATTCAAGAAGGCAAGTCTAACAGATTCCTGGATTCCTTGAAGCTGCAAGAATATATCTTCTGACTTCATCGCCTCATTCCGCAAAGACTCAATCATTCTGGAAAGAATAAAAGCTTAGCTAACGAAAAAGTAAGAACCAAACAAAAGTTGGGACACACTTAAGCTCTCATAACAATGTAACAGACTTGTTCTCTGATGGCCTAAATACACTGTCAAATATGGGTTACCACAAGAAGAGTATCTTTGGTTACAAGAATTATTCAACCTTCTGATAGATTTCCTTGCAACCTTTTAACCACTGAGGGAGGAGATGTGCTTAGAGCGAATGGAGATCCTTTTGATCGATTTCCTTGCAAATTTTTAACAACTGAGGGAGAAGATGTGCTTTAAGTGAATGGAGATTGGTGTCGATAAGCATTTGGATATGTTACAGTAAGGTTAGGTACAATTCAAATCAGATAAAGGGACCCTACGTAGCATGAACATGGATAAAAATGCTGCTTAAGAGACACTGAGGAAACAAAAATCTCTATGTTAACTTCCATTTGATATTGTTTTTGATGCCTACGCACAATCAATTCTAGAGGTAGACAGCAGAAAAGGCAGAAAGTTCTAAACTTCGTCTTCCAATGCCTGGGCACTAAAAATAAATCACGTGGAAAGAAAATGACATGGATACATATTTGGACTTCATGGACTCCTCGTGTTAATTGAAGAAGCATGGGTTCCTATTTACGCTTTGGCTCCCTAGTCCTATACAGCTGCTACCTCCTTTATTTATCAACAAAAAGGTCAAAGCTGTGACGTACATATGTACTGAGAGCAATGTGTTTTTCTAGCAGTAAAAATGGTATTAGGCATGATCCTAGAAGCTCTTACAAGGGGTCCACAACCAAAAAGTTGTCCACCAATTCAGACAAAATATCTAAGTAGTATGGTTCTCAGTAAAGTCTATTACCATTTTATCCACTCATTGTAAAATCTCAGAGATGGATATGCCTTTTTGCTTCCTTTTTTCATTTTTTTCCCTTTTCGGGATAAAGGTCAGACATGGATATGATTTTCGACCAGGTAAGGATATCCATATCCCATGCAAACCAAAATGGCTTACTATCCACAGCTAATAATATAAGGTTCCACCCATCCTAAAAGACAGCACACTTCCATGTCCCTCCAACAACAAATAAACAGCATGATGGCAAACCTACTAGAATGTTCTAACTTTTAACCTTTGTTAATGATAAATCATACATGACTATTCTTGAGGAGAGATAGGAGGTGTTGAAGAATCAACCTCTTCTTAACTAAGAGCTTGTGCATCTTCCTAAGCAGAATGATTTTTTGGGCCTTGGGATACTTTTAGAAATCTCACGAGAATTCATTCACAAGCCCACCCATCTCTATTCGCCTTTTCTATCATTAAGAGCAGGCAATCACACCTCAACTTCCAGCTTATCTTGACACATTCTCAGTAGGGGACTCCTTTTCTTGCAATGTCCACTCCATCCTTGCAAAAATTTGAATAATATCTAGTATGAAGAAATACACAATCCTTTTGGTATCTCTTTATCCATCACTTTGTTACTCAGCTTTATAGTGTTACTCATACTTTCACTAAATCTGTATGTGCCTTCCTCATTCCTCAATATATCTCAGGAATTTCCCTTCGCCTCTTCTATTAAGCAAAGGTTCCACTTAAGTTAAAAGGTAACAGAGACTTCAATTTCCATCACATTTGAGAAGACCTAGAACAATCAAGTCCTTGGTACATTATTTAACAAACAATGTAATAATGAAATATGTTTCTGTTATTATTTTGCAAGAATACTTGAGGAATCTTTTGTTCTCTCTCACTCATTTAATTAGTTTTTAGAGCCTGAATTCCAAGACTTGATCATAGCTGGAAAGGTAAGATTTGAGGGTATTGTATCTTGTCGCCATTTGCTAGTGAATGGTGTACATGGACAGAGTGTAGAACCAGTAAATTCTAAAACCGCCTTAAATTTAGTACATAAGGAGTGGGAGGAGAATCAGTGGAACCACTATATGGTCTCTATCACATCTCTATCTGTTCTAGAGGTCCCAGAGAAAGTAGAATTAGTCATCTTCAGGTTCTAATCTTTGTGACAGCTATTCTCATTAGCAAAACTTTCTTTCTAATGAAAAAACAAGTCTTATCAATAATTATAACTGCAGCATAATCTTTCTAACGTAAGTAAGAGGTACCTTTTGGTTAAAATTTTACCTAATTTATAAAATAATATTTTCACCCATATACAAGTGGTATAGAAATGTAGTGAACCTACTCAAAAATTAGTTTAGAAGTTCAGATTACGCATGCAAAGCCACAAATGACCCTTGATTTAGTGAGTTTTGAAGGGCTTATAGCTTCTAAAGACAACGAAAAGTTAACAATCCCTTCGTCAAGTTTCCTCATTCAAGGGAACCAAGTGATGTTTAATAAAGCTGGTCTAAGGCTAACATAGGTGCAAATTACCACTTATTCACTCTTGCTTAAGTCATGTACTCATTCTAAAGTCTTGCAATCCAAAATCTGAAGCGCTTTCCGGTGTCGAAGCTTTTTTCCTCTCTTTTTTTTTGACAAGTAATGTCAAAGCAACTTTTTTAAAAATACAGAAGTAACAGTAAATGTCAAAGTAGCAAACATGTTACATAATGAGAGAATCTATATACCCAACTTACTGCCATATGTAGGGGTAACTGGATACTTATGTCTTTATGTACAAATATGTACAGCATGTAACAAAACCTCAACAACTTACGAATTGATCTGATCCATTGCAGATGTGATAATTGAACGGAAAGCCAAAGGCAAGGAAGAAATGGTATATGGAGATCTATTCCTTTCTAAAATAGATACTGGGACCCAGGATTCATCTTTTGATATCTCTTCAACTGTAGTCCGCATCCATGAACAGAGCCTCAATATGTAAACTTTTGAGACCTCACACTGAAGTGTTCGCAGTGCTGCAACTGTAACGAAGGAGTAAAGTCAATCAGATACCTCTCATGCACAATAGTCTAAGCAACTCTGAAAATTTACATACTAGCAACTGAAGGCGCTGATTCTTTTGCTTCAAAAGCTTGACATGCTTTGGATATCTCCTTTATGGCATCACTCATGTATGAGCAAAGAATATTTGATTCTTCAAGATCCCCAAATGCATTCTGGACCTGTGGGAGTAATTTCAATACTCAGATGCATTAAAAAGAAGCAAAACGGACATATGAAATCATAAGATGTTACACCTCTTTCACCCCGGGACATTCAAATCAATTGCAAAGCCCAGTTGCAAATTTGTTTTCTGGAATGCCAAAACGAGGTTGATAACAGAACGACTAACTACAGCTTGCTCCTAGTGTAAAAGAATGTGAAAACTTATAAAAGTTACAAAGCCAACAAACTGAAGTTAAGGAGCTTAAGCAGTTTGGGTGTAGTCATGCTTAGATTCGTCACGGTAATCACACTGTCTGAAAGAAGGAAAGGCTATGGAGTACTTCAAATCCAAATTCCGTGAGCCGCAACCGTCCAATGAATCTAACTTCCTCCTCCTATATTGACTTTCACAGATAATCCAAAATCAACTGCGTCTAAGTCAAAAAGTGCTGGAAAGGTTATGCTAACTCAGACAACATGGGTGAAAAGTTTACATAGAGAGGTTTTCACTGGGGATACGTTTTCATCATAAACGCCTTTGAAAGGATGCTCTTTAGATAATTCGGAGTAATTAAATAATAGTGAGCTCAATAAAACCCCTTCCCAGCAAAGAATTACATAATAGTGACCTCAATAAAATAAAACCCCTTCCCAGCAAAAAATAAATAGAACAAAGAGAAGTAATGTGCAGCAGGCGGCAGGCCTAGATCCTCATTGATTGAACGGAAAAGGTCCAAATATGCCCGTGAACTATTTGAAATAGGACAAATATGCCCGTCGTTAATAGTTTGGCCCAAATATACCCAAACCGTCCAAATTTGCCCTTTTTTTAATGGAAACAGTATCTTTTCTTTTCTTTTTTTAATTAATATTTTTTTCCAGTTTTTAGAAAAATATCGCTTTAAAAAAATTGAAAAGCAATGTTTTTGTAAAACTGAAAAAAACAAATATTTTCTTTTTATCAGTTTTTAGTTTTAAAAAAAATCAGTTTTTTCCAGTTTTACCGCTTTAGAAAAGTGTTTTCAGTTTTTTTTTCTAGATTTTACAAAAATCATTGTTTTAGAAAATAATTTTTCAGTTTTTTTAAAGCAATTTTTTTTTTTGTTTTTTTCGGTTTTTAGTAAAAATAAATTCAGTTTTTTTTTCAGTTTTTACAAAAACATTGCTTTAGAAAATTGCTTTTTAGATTTTATTTCTGTTTTTATAAAAACATTGTTTTAGAAAATATTTTTCAGTTCTTTTGTAAAAACTGGAAAAAAAATATTTCCCTTTTTTTTCTTCAGTTTTTAGTAAAAAAAAAGTTTTAGAAAAATTGCTTTAGAAAAAAAATATTTTGATTTTAATTAATTAAAAAAAGAAAAGAAAAAATACTGTTTCCGTTAAAAAAAGGGCAAATTTGCATAACTATTGGACGGTTTGGGTATATTTAGGCCAAACTATTAACGACGGGCATATTTGTCCTATTTCAAATATTTCACGGGTATATTTGGACCTTTTCCGTTGATTGAAAAGCAAAAAGTTTGGAAGTGATAGTCAACTTTTTCTCTTTTTGGCAGGACAAATTTGGAAGTGGGAAAATTTCCGATATCCGATAACTATTCCTATTACATCCATAAATGGAAGACAACAAAGTCCACAAACTACTCAACGATTACATATATCTATACTTTACTCTCCTACCATCAAGATTGGACAATTACCTTGGATTCATAAGCTGATATAGTACTGCGAACCATCCCAGCAACTTCATCAAGTGAATGATTTGAGTACTTCCCATCTCCCGCTTTTTCTTCACTTTTGTTCGCGGAAGCATTCACATTTGAATCAGAGGATACTTGTGAAGACTACAGAACGAAGAAAGGTCTATTGAGATAAAAAAAAACTAGCAGATGGAAATAAATAACAAATGTTGAGAGATGAGACTGCATATTTTATAGGGAAAATACACAAGTTACCCCTCAAACTTGTCCCCAGAACTCAGTTACACACCTAAACTTTACGGGCGTTCTATTACCCCCTTACTCTTATCCGATGTGAAATTAATATCACCCTAAGAGGTGATGTGGCAAAGGAAGTGTTTTCACCCCACTAGAAGCGCTTGAGAAACTATAAAGATAATAAAAACTGAACAAATGTGATTTTTCATTGGACGCTGTAATTAATTACAATTGATTAGTTTGTATAAGCGAAATACAAAACCCTTTATCGTTCCTACTTTTTGTTTTCTTATTCATTTCTCTCTTCTTTATTTTCCCTCTCTTTTTCCTCATCATCTTTCTGCTTCCTCCATTTCCGTGGAGTTCAGCTGCTCGCCTTCTATTCACTCATCATTTTCACCACTTTCAAGCATCTCGTTCCAGTTATAGAAAATAGAATTATTATTTTCTTCCCCGAAAGACTCCCAAACAACCAGCAAAATCACCCCAACAACACTTCACCCCCAATTAAAAGCACCCTTCAGTCTCTCATCTTCACCGGAGCCAAAATTCCTTTTCTTGAGAATTGATGACAACCCACAAATTTGGAAATGAAATTGCACGTAGAACTATCCAACAGGAACAAAGGGGTAAGCTGGTTCTTTGAGAGGAGAAGGTGGTTTACTGGTGGTAGTAGATTTGTACTTCGAAATCAAAAAACAAAGCTAAAAGGGAACAATGGTGAATCTTTCATGAGATATTATTGAACCAAAATTTGGGATAACAATGGCTATGGCGACAAAGGGGCGATGGAAGTGATATTGGGAGAAAAAAAAGAATGAATATAATTAGTGGTTAGTGAATATTGTGGGAAAGTGTGAATAATAAAAAGAAAAAGAGCAAATGATAACAGGAACAAAGAGTGAAATAATTAAAAAAAAATTAAAGTACCTTGACCAGGCCAAGGATCCCAATATGAATTATCAATGATATATGGCAGAAGTAATGACAATTTTATTAGCATCTATATCTGCTAATGTCATTAAATTAAAGTACTATAATTTATTACTTTCAACCATAGTGTGAGTTGAAAACATAGAAGAATCATAAAGACTACATAATAGTAAGAGATCACGACTTCAAGCGTAAGTCCCCTCCTAAGTTGCTCGGACTCGGGTGCCGGTATCCGATACGGGGACGGATCCGAGTATCGGATTCGGCAAAATCTAAATTTTAAGATTCGGGATACGGATACGGATATGGATACGTGTACGCGGGGATTCGGCTAATAAAAAATAGAGCTATAAAAATATTATAAATTTTGAGAGCTATTGTGTGAAAAACTTACATGAATATTGTACAATTCAATCTTTCATTCTCCAAGATGGACATTATTCTTTCATTGTTCTAAATCTGTTTTGTTTTTTATTTTGAGAAATCAAAATCTCAATTTTTCTCCCAAATTTGTCGATGGACTCCGGTCAAAGTGTCCGAAGTCAGTTGACCGTATCCGGGACTTATCCCCTCCCGTATCCGTATCCATCCCGTATCCGGACGGGGACGGCACCAAAATTCCGCGCAACTTAGGTCCCCTCCCACTTGTGATAAACATTCTAGCACAACTATTTCAAACCCCAAAGAGGAAAGAGCTCAAATGTTTCAACTTGTTTCAGTATCAAGTTTATGTTATTGTATCCAGGTACTTGTCATTAATCAAGCAGAGAAAGAGTAAATTTTGACACCACGATGTAGAACAGCATGTAAGCACGGTTAACACTATGTAGCTGCTTCGCCTTGAATGTGTCGTCCCAACAATTATGACACAAACACTAATAGGGGAGCCATATTTTTAAGAATCACCATGCAAAAAAGCTAAATCCAATAATAAGTTAGTGTTAACAAACGTCATCTTTACGGAGTCAAAGAGTTTTTCTTTGACAACACTCTTTTCAAAAAGCTTTTAAATATTCAGGTGGTTGTGTAAAGCAGAAGAGTTGGTGGAAGATCATCCCAGCATGCATCTAGTGGACACTATGGAAGGAACGGAATGCAAGATGCTTTGAAGATAGAAGTAGCTCAGTACAGAAGATTAAGATGAATTGTATTTTGTTATTTCACTTTTGGTGTAAAGAAAAATATGTAGATGAAGCAGAATCTATCATAGATGTCATAGGATCCCTGTGAGATGTGCAGGTGATATTTTTGCATTTTGTAATCTGTAAATATGGATTCCAGCACTTCCTTTGTGCTGATGTTTTAATATACCGTTACCCATTTTAAAAAAAGCTGTTAAATATTTTAACAATAAAAACATTACTTATAGTACTTTTTATTCAGTTTTTAAATATATAAATTTGACATCAAAAATTTAAGAAATCAATGTCCAAATTCACACTGAATTAGATAAGTAGCCCCGTACTCCGAACACCAATTCTTTTAGGGACGAGGGAGAATCATTAGTTTTAAATAGCACCAAAAGAAATCAGATATTTCCTCTTTGTGTTCATCAAGCTCTTTGGTTTTTGACACGTTTTAACTTTATAACAGGATCTTGATTACAAACCAAGGGCAGATAACAGATGTAACTTTGTTTAGATAGCTATTAATATCAACCAGTGACAGAAGATTTACATTATCAGGCCATTTCTTCTTCTTTTTTTAAATGAAGTAGATACATTATCAGACCATTTCTTAACTGCATGTTTATTATAACCTTCATGGATTTTCCTCTCGTCTTAGGACTTAGATAATAAGAGCTCAATCAGAAACAAGTAAAATCAGTAGGTCAGATTAACATCGAACCAAAGAAAAAAAATTGACAATTACTTTTCTTTTTATAACTGTGGTGGCAGATTGGGGGCACCTAGACTAATTCCACAGGTAACCCCACCCCACCAGCACAGGTACGAGGTAACTATGTGCACCAAGGCTTGGACAAATGGGAGGAAATCAGCAAGCATTTTTGCCTCCGCTGGATTTAAACTTGATACCTCATGGTTCTCAACCCACTTCATTGACCACAAGGCCATACCCTTGGGTGCAGAAAATGAGAATTACTTCTAAACCTAATACACAAAGTTGTATTCAGAAACCTAGTGTTCTTACAAGACTCAAATATTATGCAAATCAACTAAGCAAACTGAGGTTAACCAAACTTATCAATGATTGTCGTTCATTTTTTGAATTGTTTAAAAAATAAATTGAAACCACCAAAAATGACAAGTGCAAGATGCAAAGTTAACTGCTTTTGTTTTGACACTGAAATAACTCAAAAACACCACAAAAGCTCTGGCCCTCATTGACTTTGTAAATTATCAGAAAATATCTTGTTTATATCCTTCGGATTTTGCACCAACCTAGTTACAAAGTATACTTGGAAGAAAAATTCATTACCTTCGCAAATTTCCCGCTGAAAACTGCAATAGCTACTCTCCAAAATGCAGGCACATGATGGATAATTACAGCAGTTAACCTCCTTATATAACTTCCTCTGAGAGCATCAACCTTTTCACCACTAACTTCCACTGGTTGTGAATCACCCGGCAAATATGTATTTTCATGAGAAGCAGAGTAATCAACATCTGACTGATGATCATTTGGGATTGAAAATTAGTAAATTAATTTTTAAATCCAGTTAATTATCAAATGTCTTCTGATAACAGGTAGTTGGGCTTACAAAATGGTCCAAATCTTGCTGAATTTGCCTCCATTTTGCATCAGATAAAGCTCTTTCACGCATCTCATTCCGAAAATTTTCCGTCCTTGCTTCATGATCCAAAGTGCATTTCTCAAGCAAACCTCGGATTCTGTGGTTCTGTCAGAGGGACAACAAAGAGAACATTGCAGAATTTAGTCCCACAACAAAATATGGAAATATTTACCATATCATTCGCCTCCAATAAAGAAAACGAAATGCCAACTATAGTCTATGCAGAAGAGAGAGGGTTTCACAAACCATCACGAGTTTTTTGTTTTTGATGAAATGTGAGCTTGCTCACATGGCCGGTCCCAAGCACGGATAAAGGAGGAGAGTTTTGGTAGGCTAGCAGCCAACATAAAACTTGCCAATTCATGATGAATCCTCATAATACAGTTTTATTTGGTATGATGATGATATGAGTTGAGCTTAAATGAGGATTCATATAGCGGACCCCAACTTTTACCATGTTAAGGAAATGGACCTTGAGCCTACCCAATCCAAAATGCTTGCTTATGAGGTGAAAATTGTCCAAAACCACCCAAGGAGACAACTTCTCATACCCTCAATCGACGTGGGAACTAAATAGGTTCAATCATAAGGTTAAGAGACATCAAACAACCATGAGTTCAACCGGTAACAAAACTCATAGTGGAGTTAGCAGTTGCTATAAAACAACTCATGATGTAACATTATATCTTGTCAGTTGGTCGATCTTTTGTTCCAATTGTTAGTCTCACAAGGCTTTATGTTCAATAAAATTGTCTTTCTTGAAAAAGAAAAAGAAACTAGGAACAAAAATAGAAACAGATGATTGGACCTTAGAGTCCTCACCTGTATATTCAAATAGTGCCATACAGGATCTGATTCGGGTTCCAACTCCAACAAGAGTCTCACATTATTTTCAAGCTGCATGAAGCAATTAAAGTCAAATACGAGTAACAAGTATTTATAGGAAAATATTTTAAATTTTTCTTAAACGTAGAAAGTGACAATTTGAAGTATCTGCATTTAGATGGTTGCACACAAATATAAAGTCCATAATTCAAGTGCAATCAGGGTAACCAATTATCAGAACTGTTTGGTTTAACCTCAGTAATCCGGCAATTGAGACCTAACATGCCTTGATATAAGCAATTTCACCCTTTTTAGCATAGAATATCACATTTCTCCTTCATATAGGTAGTAAGATATCCAAACATTTGTCTGGAAGTTCTTTATCACACATCAAAAGGCAGTTACATTGAGATTGCAGTCCGATATCAATTTATCAGGCTGAGTGTCTACTCATATAAGACATTTGATAGATGATATAGGCACACTTCAATATGAATTAATCAGTTACCTCTATGTGTACTCAGTTCTATCTTATACACAGGAAACAAGAAAATAAATTCAGATAGCAGGTGCGAGGTGAACAACAAGTCTGCACCCTACCATACAACAGGGAAAGGAGGTCCGAAGAAGACTATTAATATGGCTCACTGCTTCAAGTAAAAGTACGGCGAATGATATACAAAGGAACTTTACATGTTGATGCTTAAACCTTGCTAAGCTTTGAGCAACCTAACGTTGATCATGGCCCCCCAAATTCCAAGAAGTGCTTTAGAATGTAGACGCAAAAGAGAGTGTTAGGAGATGTGATTTGCAGCCAGGAAAACTCACTCAGTAAATTAACCAGCTAATACACAATTATGTGATACCAATAATTTTATAAAAGAACACCAATCAAGTCCCCAGACAGCAGTAACAGTAAACAAGGATACCCTAAATCATTATGAACTTAAAAGGACATAATAAAAGAACATGTTTGAGGCATTTCGATCCTATCATACCTTAGCATTAACAAGAAAAAACAAGTATTAGCTAGACTAGACACAGCAGAAGAGTGATATGCATCCTTGCAGAAAACAAGTAGGCCCCTTGTATTAGAGTCTAATGTTGTATACCTCTCATATATGGGGTTATCCCTTTTCTTAATATGTAATCTCTATTTATCCCAAAAATAGGTAGCTCAAATGGATATGACATAAGTAGTCAAAGAGAATGGCCTCAACAGGTGACTGGTCACCAAAACAGAAGTGGACTTCTGATAGAAAGGGGAAAGGAAGCAAAGAAAGTTGAAAGGTCCTAGGACTATCCCTAATTCACAAATTGAAAGCTCGAGATATATTTTCCCATTTTTAAGTTTAGCAAGAGAAGAGTTCTGAGATCTTTAGTCTTTCAAGTTTCAACAATCCAAGTGTCTATTAAAGAACACCTCCTTGTGGACTTTAAGAGAACCAAATTATCTACAGTAATGTCCTAATCATGACTGGTCATAACTTTCTGACTTTTTAATGTTGAACTCGAGATGGTAACTATAACTTACATTTGTTAAGTCAATCTGAGGATCTTCCAGAGACTTATAAAGCTTGCTTTTAAATTCTTGCATAACTCTTTCAACCTCCTCAAGCACACGCTTCAGAATTCCAACCTGATGGAAAGATATTCAATCAAGAGTGAGTAACACACATAGGGCAAAAACTATGAATAACCATGAAAAATATTAAGAAAGACAAAGAGATGCAAACAAGTAAATCGATTCAGGTCAGAAACTAATCAAAAAAGGTTAAGCATCAGACTATTATTGAACCCAACATGTTAAGGAGCATATAACAATGTCAAATGGCACAATTTTTTTTGAGAAGGTAACATAATTGTATATTAATATAAGACTTCACTAAAATTGTGAAGTCACCCATAATTACGATGAAAGTGCCCTAGCAAAAAAAAGGAAAGACACTTCTAGTCCTTGGTCTTCTTACAAGGACTCTAGTACATCTAAAATGGATTCATGATCCTCCAAAAACTTTCCTTTACACCGAAAATAGAAAAGAGCTAAACATTTCATCTTTATCTTCTGAATATTGCTAGACTTATCTTCAAAACATCTTTGATTCCTCTTTTCCCAAACTGTCCACCATATGCAGGCTGGGACAATCCTCTATCTCTCTCTTTCTCTGATAGTGTGCCCTCTTTACTCCAGCTGACTAAAATATCAAGGACTAAAATATCAAGGACTCTTCCTGGCATTGCCCATTGAATTCCTCTCAAACTGATGAAAATTCTCTATATCTGGATAGTGAACTTGCAATGCAAAAAAAGATGGTTAATTGTCTCTGCATTCTCTCCACATAAGTAACATTTGGAACATAATTAGAATCCTCTTCTAGTTAAATTGTCCTGTGTTAGAACTGCTTCTCTTGCCAGTAACCATGTGAAGCAAGCCACCTTGTATGGGATTTTAACTTTCCAAATCATCTTCCATGGCCAGCAATCCACCTGATTATTGGAGAAGTTAAACTCCTTGTAGGCAGCCTTAACAGAGAACTTCCCTTTACTATTGCCTTGCCACTTGATTAGGTCTTGATCTTGGTTTGAGTTGATGCCACCGAACTGCTGCAAAGAACTGTAGAACTCCACAACTCTATCAATCTCCCAATCATTTAACATCCTTCTGAATGTGAGGTTCCAGCCTTGGTCTGTCCATACCTCTTCTATTGTTGCATTCTGTTGTTGACACAAAGTATAAATATCAGGAAAGAGCCCCTTTAGAGATCCTTGTCCTAGCCAGTTGTCCTCTCATAGTGAGATCTTCCTACCATTTCCAACTTTGAATTTTGCCTTGTTGATCAATTTTGGCCATAGGTTTCTAATTGATCTCCACAGACCGACTCCATATAACCTTCTTACAGTTTTAGTTGTCAAGTTTCCTAGCATTCCATATTTTTCCCTAACCACTTCTGTCCACAGTGTTTGTTCATCTGCTGCAAATTTCCACAGCCACTTCATCATCAAGCTCTGATTCTGAACTCTCAAATTTTTGATCCCCAAACCACCTGACTTCTTGCTTGTAATTAGATCACCCCACTTGACCAAGTGAAACTTCTTTTTCTCACGGTTACCTTACCATAGGAAGTTTCTTCTTAGGGCATCAATTCTGTTCTGGCTGAAATTGGAAATAATAACATCATATATGTAGGCATGGCATCAAGTACAGAGCTAATCAAAATCAACCTTCCCCCCATTGACAGATATTGATTCTTCCACTTAGCTAGTTTCTTTTCACATTTCTCCGGTACATCATTCCATATTCCTTTTGATTTGTTCTTGGCTCCCAATGGCATCCCAGATATACTGTAGGCAATTCCCCTACCTTCCCCCCAAGAACATTGGCCAGACTCTGTAACTCCATAACCTCATTAACTAGGTAAATGAAGTTTTTTTGCCAGTTAATGTGCAACCCAGATGTGGCTTCAAAAAGTATGGATATCACCCTTAGAACTTTCACTTGCTCTCTTTCTGCTTCATAGAAGACCAAAGTGTCATCTGCATATTGTAAATGTGAAATCCTGATGTTGCTGTCATTTCTAGTGCTCATTTTGAATCCCCTGATCCAGCTGTTTGCCTGTTTTCTGCATGTCATTTAGACCCTCCTTGGCTATGATAAACAGAAAAGGGGAGAGAAGATCCCCTTGCCTTATCTCCCTCTGTAAAGGAAAAAATCCAGCTGGAGCTCCATTGCTTAGAACTGAGAAGCTCACAGTGGATATGCAGAATTTTATCCAGCTAATCCACCTCCCTTCGAGAGACCATCCTCCTTAGTATGTCAAGAAGGTACTTCCAATTCAAATGATCATATGCCTCCTCAATATCCAACTTACATAGGATCCTGGTTCTTTGCTTGTTGTTCTTGTGTCTATGCATTCATTAGCTATTAGAACAACATCCATGATCTGTCTTCCTCTTATGAATGCCATTTGTTGAGAATCCACCAGCTTGTTGGCCACCTTCTTGAGTCTCTCAGTCAGTAGCTTGGATATAATCTTATATATGTTGTCGATCAAACTTATGGGTCTGAAGTCTTTTAGTTCTTTTGCCCCCACCTTCTTAGGAATCAATGCCACAAATGTAGCATTCATACTCTTTTCAAAAACTCCTTGATCATAGAAGTTCTGGATTGCTGCTACAACTTCCTTTTTCGCCACATCCCAGCAATTGTTGAAGAAGGCCATTGAGAATCTATCTGGTCCTGGTGCTTTGTCCCCTGCACATGCCTTAACACTGTCCCATATTTCCTGTTCTCCAAATGGACTCTGCAGCATTAAGTTGTCCTCTGCTGTAATCATTTGGTTGATTCTGTTGGGTCCTACTGGTCTCCACACTTCTTCTTCTGTGTACAGCTTTTTGGAGAATCTGATAACCTCCCTCTTGATGTCTTCTGGATTCTGCATAGTCTCCCCTTCTACCAACAATTGGTCTATGTTATTGTATCTCCTGCGAGGATTAGTTGTTCTGTGAAAAAACTTGGTGTTCCTATCACCCTCTTTCAACCATAGAGCCCTGGATCTCTGCCTCCATGCTACTTCTTCATGATTAGCAATCTCCTCAAACTCCAAGGATAAAGAATTTTTTGAGAGGATCTCTTCTTCAGTCGGGCTCCTTTGTTCATGAATTTCTTCCAGTTCCGCAAGTTGGTTGAGAACACTTGCCTTCTACAAGGCTAGGTTGCCTTGCAAAGTTTTACTCCATTCCTTGAGCTTGTTCTTCAGTGCTTGGAGTTTAAAGACTAGCATAAAGTCTGGCCTTCCTTCACATTTGAAGGAATTCCACCCTTCTTCAATTCTATCTTTAAATCCCTCAGTCTGAAGCCACCAGTTTTCAAACTTGAAGTATGATTTAACTGGTTCCCAGCTCCCACATTTGAGCATCAATGGGAAGTGGTCTGAATTAACCCTCCACATCACTTGCTGCTTTATGTTCCTAAAGTCTTCATTCCAGTCAGCCGAGATCAAAAATCTATCCAATCTAGCTGTTGTTACATGTCTGTCCCATTTTCTCCATGTATAATCACCCCTGCTAACTGAATATCTACTAGTTTCGTATCTTCGATAAAATTTGAAAAGTCCATCATTGCTCTTGTGATTCTAGAGCAATTCTTCTTCTCAGATGGGAATCTCACAGTACTGAAGTCCCCACACAGCACCCATGGTCCTGTAAATAGACCTCTTGCCCCAGCCAACTCCCACCACACTTCTTCCCTTCTTTTTCTGTCATTAGGAGCATACACAACTGATAAATGCCATGAATAATCTCGAGTCTTACCTGAAAATTTACAAGTGTGTGAGCTCCCACACCAAATACTTCCCCCTTCCACTCTACCATCCCACATTACTACAATTACCCATCTAGTCCCACTAGCCTCCAGTTGAGTATATTTTACCCATCTGTAACCCCATAGCTCTCTAACTATCTCCCTAATATCCCCTTCTATTTTAGATTCTTGAAAACAGACTATTTCTGCTTTCCACCTTAGTAACAAGCTTTTGACAACTCTCATTTTCCTTACTCTATTCAGCCCCCTCACATTTCATGATAATATATTTACTAACATTGATTCTGATTGATGATGCATCCCCCCTTACTTCTAGTACCATTGCTCTTGAAATTGCTTTCAATTTCCAGGCCTTTTAGTTCTTTGAATCCCTTTTTCTTCGGAGTCTGGTTCAGTTGTGTCACTTCTTTCCCTTTGTTTGCTTGTCTTCTGTTGTCAATCTTCATGAACAATTCCAGAGCTTCTCTCTCGCATGCAGTAAAGTCCAGCCCAAATTCTTTGCTGAGTTTGATGATGTTCTGATGCACCCAAATTGATGCTTCAAACTCCAGGTCTTCTTCTGATTCTAAGTTTTGTTGGTTTAGAGGAACTGCTTCTTCAATTGCCCAATCAACACTCCTATTTGTTACTGTTGCTTGCATGTGCATGTTGTTGACCACCTTTAGATCTTCTCCTGTTCTTTCGTTCACTGCCTTGGTTACTATTGCATTGTCCTCGATCAGTATCATTTGTTTCCTTCCTTCTTCATCACCTTCATTCCTCTTTTCTTGCTCTTTTTCTTCTGGTATGTTATTGTTTCTTTTGTCTCTAAGATCCTCCGTCAAGGCTATTGTATGGTATCCCCTTAAGGACTTGAACTGAAGAGCTTTTAACTCTTCATTAAAGGGGTCAGTTTTGATCCTTAATGTGGGCTTATTAAAAGCCTTCTCTTCAGAAATGATTTGGGCCAAAGAATCAGGGCTCATTTCCTTTGTGATATAAGTTTGGCTGGCCTGGTTATAAGTGATTAACTTGTCACGTGACATGTCACGTGAGGTACTAGGTTTAGCCTGATTTGAATTAACCACGTGTCCCATCAGTGCTTTATCACCTCGAACCCCTCCCTCTGTATATTGAGAGCCCTTTATTACCCACTGGTTCAAGTCTTTGTCTTCTCCATTCTCACCGGCAGTGGTCTCGCCGGCGATTCACACCAAATCTGCATTTCGAAGACCACTCCTTCAGATTCCAATTTCACCGTCCTAGGAATTGTAGATCCTATCTCCTTTGACCTTTATCCTAACCCATTTCAGATGGTTTTTTAGTTATGTTTCCTCCTCTGTTTCCACCCATCCACCGCAAAATTCTCCAATTTCTTTGAAGACTTTTTGAGACCAATGGTGGAGAGGGAGCCCTACGATCCTGATCCATGCATGCATTAAGTTTTCAGTTGTTGGGATTGTCCCCACTATTGGACACCACCATTGGAGCTTTACTTTGAGTTTCTTCCAGTACCAGTCTATTCTTAGAACATGGTCGGCTGTTGCTTTTGATGGGAATTCAAAAAGGAACGTGTGTTGGTCCATCTCATAGATGTTGATGCCCTTTGTTTGCTTCCAAGAATTCGAGACCCATTTTCGCACTTCCGACAGGGTCGCCATTTCTGAGCTTTCTTCTGGAAAGAACCCCACCAAACACCTACCTAACAATTCATTATGCTTATGATTTCATGCCTTTATTTTCATTAACTCTTGCTTCATTCATTTCTCTACCTACCCATTTATGACTCCTGACAATGTTAGAGTAATGGAGTCCTTCTTCAACCTCCTTATAAGCATTAAAGACATTTCTCCTTACCCCCCCCCCCCCCCCCCCCTA
>ML294568.1:116651-137081 GCA_005239495.1 Nicotiana undulata
CCCCCCCCCCCTCCCCATTAATGAACCTTTCTATCTTCATTGCAATATCTAGCGAACCTAAATTGAATGTCGCCTCTAGTACAATAATAACAGATCTTCCCCTGCCTAGGACCCTAATGATGGATATATAACAACCATAACTGTTAAAGTTCCTTGCACAAAATGTCTCTGAGAATTGATCTTTGCTTTTCCACCTTTTCACATAATTCCCTTTCACCTTTGAAGTGTCTTTCATGTTTTCGCATAACCAATCATCGTCTTCCTGCTAAATGTAGTCCTTCTGATTAGGTTCCTTCCACGTTCTGTCCATTCAAACCATTCCTCAGCAATGGTTGTGCATCTCTCTATCTCGTACGAGTTGAACCCCGCTGCAAAGTATATGATGTTTTCCTTCATTGTTCGAAATCCTGGATGATTAAGGCACTAAGACTAATTTGGGAAAATAAAATGTAATTTAATCAATGAACACAGTAGGTGATCATTGGAATTTAGGAAAGAAGAGGTTATTCCGGAAAAAAAAGGACGCCGGAAAGTTTCTCTACACTCCTAGGAAGCAGGAGAGAGAGTGTCCTAGGGGACTGTGCCTGAGAGCACCTTTAAAAATTTAGAAAGCAAATGCAGGAACTTTGATATGCTCTAACACCAGGATTTTCCGGAGCAGACATTGCAAATGTTTAATGTCAAATGGCACATGACTACAACAAAATCAAAACTAAGCCATGAAAGCATAGAACTCTGTCAAGTTTTAATCAGCTTAACTAAGAAGATGTCTAAAGCACCTAAAATACTTTTCTTAAATTATTAAATCAAATAAGGCATCAAGGAGGTGCTGGCACCTGTACATTAAACAAATTGTTAGGAAAAAAGCAAAATCATCAATTGTATATACGCAGTCAGAAGCAGAGGATGTCTAAAGCACTAAAATACTTCTCTCAAATAATCAAATTCAAGGTCTCATCAAATAAGGCATCAAGGAGGTGCTCGCACCTGTACATTAAGCAAGTCATTAAAATAAAGCAAAATTGTCAATTGCATACATAGGAGAAGCTTCTGCAAAGAAGTCCTAACTGCAATATATGATAGGATTCGAGCACAGTCAATTACTGGTAGCACCAATTATAACGACTATAAAACAGATTAATAAGGCCAGGAAATATAAAGGTTAAGCACAGAAAAGCACACGTACAAACAAACATATTAAAACTCTATATGACATTCTCACTTGGAGGATAATGCATACAACACAAGCATATGTTAAATTCATAGCATTAACTAGGTCATCCATACATGAGAAGGCAGAACGATTGACTTTGCTTTCCTGTACTCCCTGACTGCCAGGTCATATTCACCACTACTAATGCTCTCACGAATCGTGCTGGGCAAGTTAAATAGTGTTCGGAACCTCTGCAGCATTCCTTGAACAGATCTTATCTTCTCAGCTTGAGCCTGCACAATAATGTTTACACTCACAAAAGTTTTTAAAAAAAAAAAAAAAGAAGAAACATAAAGTACCATCCATATTCAAGAGAAGTAAAGAACCAGACTTGCATACTCAAATTTTGTTACATGTATTAATAAAAATATAATGAATTGCGCACTACCTACCTGTCTTTCAAATAGTGGCCCAAAAGCACGATTAGCAATTGAACTGACTCCTTCGATACAATTAAATAAGTGAGAGGTTCCAGAACCTTCAGGGTCTTCCTCAATCCGTCTTAACTTTGATTCAATATCTACAAAAAGGAAAACATTGCTGCCAAACTAAGCATTTTCTATCATAAATGAAGGTAAGACCAAAGTAGCACGTGCTACAGGACGTAAACCTCACCATCAATTGTTGTTTTGCAGGACACAAAGCAGTCAAAATTTTCTTTAACCAACTGTTTTTTCTGCAGTGTACGTCCTTTAAGATCAGTCTTTACAGCAAGAGCACCTGATTCTAACTCTGAAGCGCTAGTGTCTTGGTGGATCCGACACAGAAACAACTTCGGGTCAAATTTCTCAGAAAAGTAATTCAACCTCTCTGCAAGATTATGCAAGAACCTGTAAGAAAACTAGCGTAGATAATAAAAATAGAAAAGAAATAGGTCCACTTGAGGAGAGTATAAAGGTTCTCACTTCAAATGACTTCCTTTGAAACAAGTAGAAATGACCTCATTTTATTAGTTGAATGACAACAACAACAACAACGACCCAGTAAAATTCCACTAGTGGTGTCTAGGGAGGGTAGTGTGTACGCAGACCTTACCCCCACTCCGAGGAGTAGAGAGGTTGTTTCCGAAAGACCCTCGGCTCAAGAAGACTATTAGTTGACCAACACTAATAAGAAAATTGTTATAGAATTTGGTAAATATGAAAATGAAAAAATTGACCTCCATTACCCATTATTATCATTTATCTACTAGGATAAATCCTTTGAAAAATTCACGCATCAGTAAAAGCAATCCTTTGCTGCTGTCAGAATTTACTCCTTAAGCTTGTCTTTAAGTGGTCTGATACCTCCTTATAGGACATACTATATTGCAGTGCAACAACACTGAAGATATCCTTATAATCGCAATCCAAGCTCCACATGCTTTCTCACACCACAAGGTGGTATTTTCTAGTAGACAAGAACAAATCAATTTTATTTTTTTATTTTTTATTTTTGTACAAAAGAGTAGACAAGCACAAATCATTTCCCTAAGGCTCAACCACATACGCAATAAGACTCTGTCAAAAAGCTACTTGAGGTCCTGATTTACCTGATGCCCCAAGAATAAATGGAAATGGAGATAAAGTGAACTATGACAGACCTAAATAAGATTCCCATTATTGAAACCACAAGCACCTGACAGCCGCAGGAACATAGGCTTGATATCATCCAACCCAATAATACGAAATCATTCAATCCAGTAAATCTTGTTATGAAGATTAATCTTCATGTTTATCACTCCATCTACACATACACTTGATAACAATGACTTTGAAAGGGCTCAACCATAATTCTTTTCCCATTTTCCCAGGTAGCGCTGACCAAATGTGGTCCGAGGAAAATAATGAATCAAAAATAGGCAGCATTATAGAATCAAAAAATTTGGTGACAGAATTAAATACCACGAACTTTGGGGTCTAGATGATCTCTGTCGCCTATGGATGGGGAACTTTGTAAGTTCTCACTGATTAACCTTAATGTTCTGTTGTCAACTATCCTGTCATTAGGAAAACAGCATCCTGGTAAGCACAAGTATCAGGAGAAAGCACTTTCCCAAGCCAGATTTTAAGCAAGAAGAGAAGTACCCCAACTTCAGAGGATCGATGCATTCCATGCCACGAGGAAAAGACTGCAAACTACTAAGAGCTTTTTGTGGTACAGCTGTCTTCTCTGGGTCAGGCTTTTGAGTTGTTGGAACCACTCTTGCCTCCCTCATCTCACGAACTCTGCGTCTTAGCTGCAAAGAATTTCAGTAAGTAAATTCCAATACTTATTCATCATGTTTAAATATCAATTGCCGCGCAGAAAGGGAACTACCACTCATGGCCTCTGATTTGTTTAGAAAAGATAAAGAAGACTGTTTAACCAATAACACAAATACATATTGTCCCTCCTGATTATTTTTTTTAAGGTAAATAATTTTACATATAGCTCCATATTGGTATAACAATACCTAAAGACTAATTCCGTTAAATGAACAATCCAAGTAATGCGAATTCCAAATATTATTCAAAAAATGCAAACAGGCTTATAGTAAAGAACGTTACTAGAAATAGTAAGCAACTATAGAACAAACAGATATGTGCAAAGAGGTTATCCATTGAAGCAAATTCTTTAATCGTACACTTTAAACAGAGTGTTTTTTTATCAGTATTTAAAATAGAGTTTATGTTAGGCTGCCACCAAGGCGCTAAACCGTGAACCTGCTTGCCTATGGGCTCTATTTTTTTTTCTAAAGAGGAGAACCAAACATGAACAATTACTAGCAGTTGATATGTTCATTGTTAACGAAATGTAATGAACAAATTAGGTGACTAAGAACATGATTAGATAATTTAAGTGACTTTTAAGCCAAAATAGCTTTTAAGCCATAAGTTAGGAATTCTAGTTTTTGGCTTTTGGCTTGTTTTTGTCATTTCAGCTTAAAAATAAGTACTTAAAAGCACTTCTTTACTTCATCCAAACACTACAAAATGGCTTAAAAACTACTTTTGCTTAAAAGCACTTAAAAGAAGCCAATCCAAACAGGCTCCTAGTCACTAAACCTAAGACAAAATACCTGGAGTGCAAGTTTAGCGCCGAGTCGAGTGAAGTAGGCAGGGACGTGAAGCTTGGATCTCAGGTCATCCCCAAGAGGGACAGCTTCAAGTACCTTGGGTCGGTGATTTAGGGGGACGGAGAGATCGGCGAGGACGTCACCCATCGTATTGGGGCGGGGCGGATGAAATGGAGGCTTGCATCAGGAGTCTTGTGTGACAAGAAAGTGCCTCCGATACTCGAGGGTAAGCTTTACAGAGCTATGGTTAGACCGGCCATATTGTATGGGGCAGAGTGTTGGCCGGTTAAGAACTCCCATATTCAGAGGATGAAGGTTGGGGAGATGAGGATGCTTAGGTGGATGTGCGGGCACACTAGGATTGACAGGATTAGGATTGAAGAAATTCGGGTGAAAGTGGGGGTGGCCTCGGTGGATGAGAAGATGCGGGAAGCGAGGCTCAGATGGTTCGGACACGTGCCGAGGAGAAGCCTTGATGCCCCGGTGAGGAGATGTGAGCGGCTGACGGTGGTTGGCTCGAGTAGAGGTAGAGGGCGGCCTAAGAAGTATTGGGGAAAGGTGATTAGGCAGGACATGGCGAGATTGCGGATTACCGAGGACATGACCCTTGATAGGAAGGTCTGGAGGTCTAGCATCAGGGTTGTAGGATCGGAGATTCTAGAGCTTTTCTTACTTCATCCTCGGGGAGAGGCGAGGTTGGGTAGGGTTTACCATTAGATGGCTTGCGTATTATATTGTGCTCTCGGTCGGTAGTTTCTGGTTGATATTATTGCATGTTATTTATTTTATGCTTTCTTGTTTAGGCTATTATTTCTGCGATTTCTGCTGGAGTTACTAATGAATTGTCTTTTTTTTTCTTGTTTTACTTTCCTGAGCCGAGGGTCGATTGGAAACAGCCTTTCTGCCCTATCGGGTAGGGGTAAGGTCTGCGTACGCATTACCCTCCCCAGACCCCACTTTGTGGGACTTTACTGGGCAGTTGTTGTTGTTGTTGTATTTCACTTGAGTTCCGTATTTTCAATTCATTTTCCCTTGTTTGTGTATATATTTTCAAGTCATATTTTCTTCCATTACATATTTTTTTCACTTTTTCCTTCATTTTTGCCTGACTGTCCGTGCTTTTGTGTTCTGAAGCTTAAAATCCCTATAAAGCTTGGCGAATTCCTAAACTTTTCCCCTTTGAGAATTTTTTATGAAGACTTTTCCCCTTTGAGAATTACTAACTAAAAAGATTCTCTAGAACTGCTCAAAGACCTTATACATCCCAAACATTCTAATGAGGAGGAGTCCTTAAGGCATGAGTCGGAGCATATACTACTAGAATAGCTTAAGAAGCATATATCATTCAACAAGTACAAACCAGTGGTGGAGGTAAGTGTGTTGAAGGGGGTTCAATTGAATCCCCTTCATCAGAAAATTATCCGTACAAATAAGGTTTAAACAATTGTTTTGGTATATAGATTATTGAATCCCTTTGAAAATTAAGTGTGTGAATATCACCGTGCAAGTTTGCATTTTTGTGAATGCCGCCACTGGTACAAACAACTAGACTGCCTCAGCTTATATAAACTTGTTGAACATACATATTATCAAACATCAGTACAATGAGTCCACAATGCATATAAAGAAGCAGATAGAACTACTAGTGTTGCTCAATAGGCACAAGAAAAGGAATACATAGATATACCTCAGATTCATCAACACGCTTCCAGCAATCAGGCTCACCACCATCCCACAATCCATCATCCTCATGTGCAGCTCTCCCTCCACCACTTGCTGCCCGATTCCTTGACCCGAACCCGCGATCCTTGGACGAATCCTCATCGCCCGATGATATACTCAGCATCTCGATTTCCGAATCATCGTCATCCTCCGCAGACTTCCGCTGCTGATTACTGTTCTTGTTACTGCTCTTCGGCATCGCGGCAGCGCTAGTGTTCTTTCTCCCCGCCGTATTACTACCAGTAGCGCCGGTTCTCGAGTTGGGCTGCGATGGCGGCTGAACGAAGTTGCGAACCGGTTTAGAAGGTTGATGAACCGGTTTCTGGTAATTGATGTTGCGTTGAGCTTGTTCCTGCAATGCGATCTGTAAGAGCTCGTCTTCGTCCTCACTGTCGCTTGACATTTTTCTTTAAATATATTTATATAGTTTTTGAAGATTATTAAACTATTCACTGATAGAAAATTAAATGGAAAATTGTAGATGAGAGTTGTTGATATTTTTGGGATCTGTGGGTCGTGTGAATTGTGATGATTAGTTTATTTTTTGGGTTGCTGTAAATGTAGGGGGAAATGTCAAATGTACAGGGGAAGTGGGGAAGAAGGAAGGGTATAGGAGAGAATTTTACACCTTCGTTTATGGGACTGCCGCGTCGTATTTTCGGAGAAGTGTAAAATTCGGCCGGTCATTCCGTCATTTGTACTCTACTTTTCTTTTGTCGTTGTTAAGTAAATAAATGGAAGATAAGTATATAGAGAAATTAATATTTTATTCAATTTATAAATTGAATTGAAATATACTCTATTTATAGAAGCTACCGTAAACTGTTGTGTAAGGTGTTACTGTACCAGACATAGATAATCTTCTACCCGGGATAATATTTATCCATAATTGAGTACCGAAATGATAATATATATATATATATAACACTCCCCCTTGGATGTTCATTAAAAGATAATGTGCCTCAGTAAAACCTTACTAGGAAAAACCCTGTGGGAAAAAATCCTAATGAAGGAAAAAGAGTACACATATTTAGTAATACGCATTGCTAGGCGCCTCATTAAAACCCTTATAAGGAAAACCCTGTGGAAAAAATCTTAGTAAGGAAATAAGAGTGCATCGCGTAGTTTACTCCCCCTGGTGAAAACCTTGTTTCAAATATTTGAGTCTCCGCATTCCAATCTTGTATACCATCTTCTCAAAAGTTGAATTTGTAGAGAATATTATCCACCACTATTTCCGATCGGTTTAAATTAATGTCATCAAACCAAGAAGCTGTTGAAAGGCTTTTCATTGAGTTGCTTGCAAGTTGCTTGCATCAGCTGCTTGTAGATAAACTTCAATTGAATACTAAATCGATAATCTTCTTCAGGAAGATTATCTACACCAGAGTAATAAATGGACATCCACAATAATATTTTCATAATACTCCCCCTTGGATGTTCATTATTATGTGCCTCGTTAAAACCTTACTAGGAAAAACCCAGGAAAAATCCCAAGGGAAAAAAAAACTGAGCAACGGAAAAGAGTATAGTGCATACTTTACTCCCCCTGATAAAGATGTTGTTTCAAATACCTAAGTCTCTGTGTAGGAGAATAGCTATACCTTGCTAGTAAATTAACAGGAAATGTTATGTCAGACCTTGTAGCATTAGCAAGACACATAAGTGCACCAATTGCACTAAGATAAAGTATTTCGCAACCAAGGGATTCCTCATCCTCTTCTGGAGGCCAGAACATATCCTTATTCACTTCAAGTGATCGAACAACCATTGTTGTACTCAATGGGTGCGCTTTGTCCATGTAAAAGCATTTTAAGACCCTTTTTGTATAAGCAGATTGATGGATAAAGATTCCGTCTGCTAAATATCCCATTTGCAGACCAAGACAAAGTGTTGTCTTTCCAAGATCTTTCATCACAAATTCTTTCTTAAGATATTCAATTTCCTTTTGGAGCTCTTCTGGAGTTCCAACAAGATTTATGCCATCAACATAAACAACAAGGATAACAAATTCTGATGACATCTTCATTATAAAATATATGGACAAATAACATCACTTACGTAACCTTCTTTCAACAAATATTCATTGAGGCGATTATACCACATGCGCCCAGATTGCTTTAAACCGTACAAAGACCTTTGTAATATGATCGAGTACATTTCTCGAGACTTTGAACTATATGCTTCAGGCATTTTAAATCCTTCAGAAATTTTCATATAGATTTAATCAAATGAGTCATATAGATCATGACTTGCATTTAAATGGCTTGACATCTTCAAGTGTCTGGACTGCAAGTCCGATCCTCACAATCTTTTACAATATTGTGCACTATATTGTATCAAAGACATCATTGACGATCATTTTGTATCGATTCCGAAGTGATATAACTTGTTGAGATCTCATCACTTTCCTTATTTCAGGTACCTGGACTTCTTTTGGAGTTTCATGAAATGTTATGTCGGGGGCTCTTCTAGAGCTCATTTCCTCCTTACTATGATCATTTGCTCCTATCCTTTTCAGGGATTGTTACCTTTGGAAACGATTAGTCTACCACGCTTCATGCGTAAAGTAAACCACATCCTTTAGGGACTTCAATTTTAATAGGAGCATTCGCAGCTAAAATATGATATTTAATTTTGGATCAGCAAATGCTTATGGCATTTGACTTGAATTATCTTCTGAGTGAGGATCATACTAATGATACTTCAATTCATATAACATATTTTTCAGTTGTTTATTCCATCCCCCAAATGTTAGAAAAACTAACATATATCACCAATATTCTTTGGGAAACATATCTTTGTGCATTGTGGTTGAGAAATTAATCATATACCACACATCAAAAGATAGTAAAAATATTTGGTTTCTGATCTTAGACCAATTGTGAGGGAGGACTTATCATATTTTGTTGGTCTGATGCATACAAGTGTTGTTGTATGCAATTTAGAAAATCTTAGACCAACACATGAGGCTTTGTACTCATAAGCGATAGTTTAGCCATTAATAGGAGGTCTCAATGCTAAACTAGCTTGGATATAAATCAGCATCATCAAGATGAACTATCTTGATTTCATAATCTGAAAATTATGCACTTAATTGATAAAAGCAATTTCAAATGCCAAACTGCAGGTTGACAATAATTACACATGTAACCATCTCATATATGCATCTATAAGTGGTTCACGTGATAGGTGAATGGAACCATATTCACCTTTCATATATTTCAGAATTCAGGGGTTATAGCCCCAACTTTAGCTGGTATAATCAATTTATTTTGAGAACAAGCAATACAAGAGAATTCTTAAAGAATCTTCTAGTTCTTCAGTATATACTTATCTGAATTCTCAAATAGCTCATCTAAAAATGGCAAATAGAAACTTCAGGTTTATCATAGCATGTGCTATCTCTTAGTAAACTTATGGTTTACTATAGCATAAACTTTTGCATTAGTAAACTTCTGATTTACTGTGGCTACTTTTGTATTAGCAAATTTCTGATTTACTGTAGCTACTTTTGCTTCAGTAAAACTTCTGGTTTACTGTGACTGCTTTTGCATTAGTAAACTTTTGGTTTACTATAGTAAACTTCTGGTTTACTGTGATACATGATGTAGTACAAATTGAAGAATAAGGCGGGTAACTTATCACATATATGTTATTTTACCTCCTATGATTGTGGAAACATGAAAATTATCAATATTTCAATCATTTGTAGTCTCAATATGATAGCCATTTGCATTAGTAAACTTCAGGTTTACTAAAACATATGTTTTGACCATAATCATATAATATGAATGACATTTTTGTATATAAACTCTTCTAGAGCCTTGATTTATTATCCACAATATAATATTTATCAAACACTACTGGTGTCTTCTAGACAAACAATTAGCTCTTCAGGAGTTGTTGATACATTTTGTACTATCAAATATTGCTCAGACACTTATGATATCACGAGAGAGAATCATAATCAAATAAAAAATATAAAGCCAATTCTAAATTTATAAATGACAAAAATAATTTTAATATTTCTACCACTAACTTTGTCACAAATATCTCCTTCAAGGAGAAATACCATTAACATCTGAAAAATTTGTATCAATGCGGCAACAACATAGTCATTGCATCTTTTAAGGAAAGATGCATGAGTTGCTATATTCTTTCGGGAAACTCAATAACTAACCATAATATATTAATGTGGTTGCAGTAGAAAGAATTCTACAAGAATGCATTTGCCTTGGAATGATACTTAATAAAATTTCCAAGATGTTTTACGTACAACAGGTACGTGCGACAATGATTTTTATGCCACTAAATAATATTTATATCTTCTATTATTCTAGCTCTTCAGGAATGTGAGTAGAGGTATTTCTTCATTCACTTCAGGGAATGAAAATGTGCTTAAAAATAACTTTGAATAGCTCATTATTTTGTTTAAGCACGGAAAGACACACTTTCATAATATTTTCCTACTTCAGGAGGAAATTTCAATTGTGTTACTTCTTCAGGAGAAAATATAAAATACAAAATATTGAGTATATATTCTCTCAATCATACTACCCCTTCTGGAGGTGAATTGTAATATATATACATCAAGAGCGTGTTCATATTTACGAGCTTTATTAATATTATCACATTCGCTTCAGGGAATGGATTTGATAAATATCTCATCCTTCAGGGAATGGAACATAATTATCTGAATGTGCATCAATCACACCAAATTGTGTGATGGCTTAGAACCTCTTTTAAAATAATGCTACTTCAGGAGCAAATAGAGGCATGCAAGTAATATAGAGAAAGTTTCTCTAACTTATCTTCGATTGTAACCATAGAAAGCCTAAATTATCACTTCTGGTGGTCATAGGCATATACCACTTCTGGTGGTTAACAAAACTTAGTTACAATGAGATATACGAAACATAACCACTTCCGGTGGTTGTATATTTCTTGCAAACTCTGCTGGAGTTTAAGTGAATCTAATAATGTTACCCATTTTGTAATCCTTTATTAAGATAATCAAAAGGAAAATAAGTACCAAAATAGTGACTTTATAAGTATACATCGCCCCCAATCGTTTTTCACAGAAACTACTGGGGTAGTCTCGCCATCATATAATAGCTTAAGTAAAATCATTTTTTTCTAATTTCACGAGATCTCATCCAAGTAAAATGGCATCTACATCATTAGTTGGCTAGAAAGACGTGATTAACATACATGATGAACATATATTTAGAACAAGAAAGTTCATACCTTGGATAGTTTCAAAGATTTGCTCGATATGGCAGAGTCTCGTGCTGATAACCTGTTATAAAATAACGACTGTTAAGTAAATAAACAGAAGACATGTATATAGAGAGAGATTGATATCTTATTCAATTTTCAAACTGATGTACATAATGAACTGAAATCTCTTCTATTTATAGAAGAAGGAAGCTATTGTGTAAGCTGCTACTGCAAGCTGTTGTGTAAGCTGATGTGTAAGCTACTGCAAGCTGCTTGTAAGCTGCTACTGTACTAGACATAGATAATCTTCTACCAGGGATAATATTTATCCATAACTGAGTACCGAAATTATAAGTTTCTTCAGAAAGCTTATGAACATCCATAATATATATATATATATATATATATATATTATGGATGTTCATAAGCTTTCTGAAGAAACTTATAATTTCGGTACTCAGTTATGGATAAATATTATCCCTGGTAGAAGATTATCTATGTCTAGTACAGTAGCAGCTTACAAGCAGCTTGCAGTAGCTTACACATCAGCTTACACAACAGCTTGCAGTAGCAGCTTACACAATAGCTTCCTTCTTCTATAAATAGAAGAGATTTCAGTTCATTATGTACATCAGTTTGAAAATTGAATAAGATATCAATCTCTCTCNAAATTATTGATGATATCTTCTGAATACAACTATATATTTTTTTCTGAATCTTGAACTTTTATTAGAACATATTAAGATGCTTCTAAATTGTTACACAAAATACTACTCCCTCCGTTTCATATTAAATGAGGTAGTTTGACTCGGCACGGAGTTTAAGAAAAAAAGGAAGACTTTTGAAATTTGTGGTCTCAAAAGATTAAGGGGTAAAGCTTTGTGGGGCCATAACTTTTGTGTGGTTATAAAAACTTCTCATTAAGGGTAAAATGGGTAAAATGAGGAGTTTAAAGTTGAATTATTTTCAAATTTAAAAATGTATCATTTATTTTGGAACATACTAAAAAGGAAAGTACCTCATTTAATATGAAACGGAGGGAGTAATACTCTTAAAGTTATTACAGTTGTCAAGTTTGGCCAATATCCTACAGGTCTGCCAGTATCGTGGTCATAACAAGAGGAGGTGATACTACTAAATAAGTAGATTTATTGACGTTGGTCTCGTAGAGTGTTTCCCTAGCTAACAAATAAGCTACTTCACTTCCTTCTCTGAAGTTATGCATGACCTTCAGTTCCCTATTCTAGGCTAGCGTTTGGCCATAAATTCTCAAATTTATTTTAAATATCTGATTTGGATGAAGTTTGGCTTGAAGGTGAAAATGTGTTTGGACATACGTTTTCAAAATATATGTCCCAAATTTATTTTGGAAAAACATGTGTATTATTGTGGATTTCGCTCAAAACCAGCTATTGAGTTGGTTTTGGGATTTGGGATTTTGCCAAAATATAGGCAAAATTTATGGCCAAATATGTGTTTGTCAAATAAAACCTAAGTTTATTTTGGCAAAATCTATGGTCAAACGGGTCCTAGATATTAGCCACATGCAATCATGAAGTAAAGTGTCGTAAGTAGGGTATCCTTGATCCAGGTATTTTATTACCTCGGTTGCATCAATTTCCACTTCTAAAAGAGTGAGATTCATATCCAAAGCAAGTTGAAGACCTTGTGTGAGTGTCAGGATTTCCGCATGGAGTGGAGATACTGCTTGCGAGGAATGTTGGAAGCCTAACAACTCAATCACCGTTGATATTTCTTATCACCCCCCCCCCCCATACCACAAACTAATATATCTCGTTTAAAAGCGCCATCAGAGTTCAATTTATACCAGCCGATAGGAGGCTTATGCCATTAGATTCAGATAGGGATCTTCTTATCTATGTTGCTTTCTCTATCAGTAAGAAGCTTATATTCTATAGCTTGATTTATAATGGTCTTGGAACTCAAAGTATTATTTGTGTTGTTAAGGTTATTTCTATTTCTATTCGTCCAGATGCTCCAAATTATAAACGAAAAGAGATCCTTCCACGATATATAACTATTACTGATCATGATGTTTAGATCTCTAATTCTTAGAAACTAATGTTTATCATCAGTGTCGGCTACATGGTGATCTATTCTGAATACTACGACGGAGTATTTCCAACCAATATATTTCTATATAAGTTATCTCTCTTCTTGTTTTATGATTCAGAATTTCTTTTATTATGTATAATGAAGTATCATATTTTGTTAAATTTAATAGAGTAAATAAATCGTATTTTATTAACAGTATGTAAACTTTATTATTTTACAAGCATTTGTGTATGTGTATTGCTTGTCAATTATTATCTATCTATTTATCTATCTATATCTATATCTATATCTATATCTATCTACATTATTATAAAATCATGAATATAATGTTGGTTTACAAAAATAACCTTTTAATATTAAGCATAATAACTCACAATAAAAGGACATAACCGGAATTCTAGACATTAGTTTTAGAGCATAATACTACACGTTAGGAATCCTACATGATGTCACGACCCAAAATTCCTATTTTCGGGGCCGTGACGGCGCCTAATATTTCACTTGTTAGGCAAGCCAACGTTAAAGGGTCTCAAGCCAATTTTAATCAATTACGAGAATTAAAAACAATTAAGCCGAACTGAAATTTAATAATGAGTGCGAAATAACTAAACATCGTTAATATCTAAGTACAACCCGGGTCTAAAGTCACAATTCACGAGTTTCTAGAGTTTCTAAAAATAGGGTTTGAAATAAATACAATTGTCTTGAACGAAAAAAAAGTAAACTAGGGGAAATGGAAGGGGACTTCAAGGTCTGCATACGCCAACAGAACTACCTCAAGTCTCCAAAAGCAAATCCAAGCTGAAACGTCTCACGGACAGTTGGGACCAATGCCAAAATATGCACAAGAAGTGCAGAGTGCAGTATAACCGACCCAATGTACTCAGTAAGTGCCGAGCCTAACCTCGACGAGGTAGTGAAGAGGCTATGACAAAACACCCACGTAAAAATAAACATGTGCAGATAACAATATACGTACAACACATTAACAAGTAAAAGTTAAACATGTGATATTGGGAGGGGACATGCGAGAAGTGGGTACAAGATACGATAAATACTACAGGGAAGAATAACAAGAAACAATCAATAAGCCTTTAACAAGCAAAGCGAATAAAACATAATGAACAAAACTACACGGCATCACCCTTCGTGCTTTACTCTCAACCTCACTATGAAACAATAATATCGGCACGGTGTCACGCCCCCTTTTTAACCCCTCATTTCGGATTTGTCAGGGTCTTGACATTATTGGGACAACTCGTTCCCTTTTGGGAAAGGGGTATGCAAGGAATCAAAGAGTTGCCACCTAACGAATTAAGGTGTGTTAGGCACCTATTAAGGGTCATATACAAACATAGACTTGGATAACCAGAGAGAGGATAAGGGCTTGAAATTACTCCAAGGGAAAGGTGTTAGGCACCCCTCAGAGTCTACAATTGTGGTTCCCGGCCAAACAACTTTGTGAATTTAAGCAACTAACAGATAGGCAATGAAAGTTTGAACAGGTTAGGGTTTTGAGAGAATTTGCAGTCTAAGCACACATGTGATAGTACACCTGAAAAGATCTAAAGCCTGAAAAGGATTTTTGAAAGAGTTACAATTTAAACACATATGCAAAGGATAGGGGGAAACCCTAGGTTATTTATCCTATAGAATCATATCAGTACAATGCCCGGTAATCACTCCTCAGAAGAGGGGCTACACGTGGCATTAGGACACCGGTCATCATATCCATATCTACCCTTTCCCACCCCTTAGCGGTTATTTAAGCGAATTTTAATTAACGACCTTTATTGCGTGCTGTTACCCGTCCCTTCTTAATGGCCCTGGAGGAATTTAGGACCTCTACCTATGGGCAGTTCTAGACGGACCCCTAAGGTTTAAAGGAGAAAATACTAAGGCGACAAGCAATAACACATAGGACTTCAACAAATAGTACGGAAAGAGCAAATAGGAGGCTCAAGTTTACCTCCGCAGATAATGCACGTAAACAACACGACTCAAACACAAATAAGGGTATCAGACAGGATCCTAAGGCATGATATCTAGGTGAGTATCCGAACACAAAAGATATGCAGATTTATTATATAACTCAGAAACATGGGCCTAACTAGTTTGCCTACTGATTTTAAACCTGTTAAGCATTAGGCAGCATGCACAAAGAGGCAGATTTCTAATTTTAGCCATTTTAATCACCTAAGGCTTGCCTAGGCGTAGGACAGTGTATAATAGTTACCAGACTTATTAAAGAAAACTGTCACATATTGTTTTACCTAAACATGTTGTTCTAGGTGTTTAAAGGATACATAATTATTACCAGGTGTTTAGAAACAGAGTAAAACTGCTTTTTATGTCATCCTTTATGCATCATTAGTTAACTAGGTGTAGTTGAACGAGTGAGACTTTAAACATGATATATAGTATGCGCATACAAGGTAGAAATTTAGATACACAACACGATTGCAGAGTTTCCTAGAGCAGGATATCTAAGTGCATAGAGAAGTTACATCTTTATTAGACATGACTTTGCAGGAGTAGCAGCTTAGCGTTATCCTTTACCCTAGGGACATGATTTCTAAGTGATAGTGAGCATACCAAATAAAATGCTGAAAATAATGTAAAAGACCTAAAGCATGATATCTAAATGTGTATGTATAAGGTAGAGTGGTTTATATGCAAAATTCCTAAAAGCATGATTTCTAGATGCTCAGTAGGTTACAACATTATTAGACATGAGTAGCAGTTTATATTAGTGTGTTTATCCTAGAACAGGATTTTTAAGTGATAAACGATAGTACCAAAAATGAGATGCTAAGAAAGTATATATGAAACCTAGGAGGCATGGTATCTAATGCATGATATGATTTGCACACATTAGTCCTAAACATGAATTCTATTGCGCACAAAAGGAATGTAAACCTAGGAGCATGGTTTCTACCCTTTGATATTTATAACATGTATAGCTACCCTTCCCTTTCTTCACTATCCATCCCCAATATTTGTTTATAATAAATTATTACAAACCATTAATTAATGAATTACATAAGTATATAAGAAAATAAGAAGTTATACTATAAGGATCCTATCAATAGGCCCAGATTTCCAAAGTTCCAATGCCAAGTGGTATTTCACATCCTTTATTATAATTCGGGTGTGTCAGAGTTCCCTAAGGACCTCAAGGGATCCCGGGCAGTGCTCCCACCCAGATTTCATAACCATGATTGAGTAAGTGCAGTGTGGAAGAGCCAACTCTAATGTATCAGAGTTCAGAGGAATCTCATAGGGATCCCAAAGTAGTCACACATTAGAGGGGCAAGACTTAGATGTCTAAGAGTAGAGTGAGAGTGCTTGGCATAGTTTTGAAAAAAATTGAGTAAGAAAATAGTTTTAAACAAGAAAGACTGGTTTTAAAATGAGTTTTGCAGAAAACAGTAAAAGACTTTATTCAATAAAACAGTTTTAAAAGAGTAGGGCAATCAGAACAAACAACATTCCCATCTTAGGATCAGAACAACACACATAGAACAAGAACTAAGACAAGTTAAGCAACCACAAACAGGGTAATGAGGGATTGGGGACAAGTATAGGGCATATATGGATAAGCACATAGTAGGCAGAGATGCATATAGGTACTAAATCAGGGAAGTTCTAAGGGCATTCAAAGGGTTAAGGTACAATAGGTATTTCAGAACTACAAAGAACAAAGCAATCATAAAGTGCAACTTGCTTTAGCACAGAGAGTTCAGGCCAGTAATCAGAGAAGCCTAAGTAAAGCAGAATCATAGTGAAGCATACTAAAAGGGGGTATCAGTACATAAGTATGTTGAGTTATAAGGGAGGGGATATATAACATGCTAAGTGAACAACAGTGCACACAGGTCAAGTGCAAACATCACAGCAAAATCATAAGTAAAAACATATTAGAAATATGATGAATTGAAGTACTAAAAGAAACATATAGTTTTTGAAACTTAAACTGAAATTAGGACATACCAGTATAGGAGATAGCAAACACAGAATGAAGAGTAAGAGAGTAGAATAATCAGCCATGGCTTGCAGTCGGCTGATAATAGCAAGTAACCAGAAGGAGAGCAGAAGAGAGTATTTGTGTATAAGAGAGAGTATTGAACAATGTTTGTTCGTGTGTTTGATAATGAAAGACTAAGGTACTTATAGTTTTGAAATAGGCATAAAATAAGGTAAATATAATAGTTCAGCAGTAATTATAGAAGTATATACAAATTAGAATCAAATTAGTATAAAGACTTCTTTTAATTAAGGAGTTATACTCAAATGGTAACAAACAATGACAAAATAAGGAAAGGAATCATGTAAAGATGATTATAACACAATAAGGAAGTATGGTATAGGTATATCACACGTAAGTAAGGCCAAGTTCAGAATTCTATTTAAGGAAAATATGTATGAATTGATTTGACAGCAAAATCATCCATAGAAATAAGGCAAGAAATAATTTATATTCTGGAAATCAGTAAGGAAACCCTCGAGTGAGGTTATAATTACAGAAAATTAGTATCAATCAAAGGAAAATATCACACATTCGCGGGATAGGCATGATACAAACAAAGAGAAACAGGGAATCAACATGTCTTAATTAAGGAAATACTCAAGAATCAGTTGAGGACATTATGCCAAATAAGTGAAGTATCAATCATAAAGATTCAGGGATTCACAAAATAGAAAAGATAGCACTGATTTAGCACAACATTATGAGAATAAGCATGTAATAGACAAAAATCAACCATAAGAAGACTAGTGAGGTGAAATCATATAAAAGTTAGGGATTCATATAGAATACGGTCTGAATCACAACATAGACATGATATAGGCATAAGTAATCGAACCCAGAAACCCTAATAGGAAAACATGGGGTAAAATCACAAAATCATGGAGGATTCATAAGAACACAGTAAACATAATAGAACAGGTAAACATATTATCGCAAACAAACTCAGAACCACATATTGAAACCAAGAACTTTGTTTTTTTTTAACAAAAACAAATCAGAAAAAAGGGGGAAAAGCTCACATAAACATTTAACATGATGATAATCATAGGATAATACTAAAAAACAGAAATAATAGCGTTTTTTGAAAAGGGGTTAAGAACCATAGTTTCGAAGATGAAGAGTCACTTTAGGAAAATCGGAAAAACCTTTGAAAACACCAAAAATAGGCCAAGATCTGTTACAGATCTAAGAAAATCAGAGACTAGTAATTAGGGTTTCATAGAGACAACCCAAATAGAAGGAGAAATGGTCTAGAAACCACTGGTTCTATCTGGAAATAACAGAATCTTACTCGGACGACCATGGGTGGCCGGAGAATGTCAAGAGAGATCATGGGAGGTGAGTGAACAACCTCTGGTTCTCTTGAAGACCTCAAGACAGCATCAACCCGGTGAAGGAGGAGAGCCATAGGCTGGGGGTGGTGGTGAGACCACCATGGTTACTGGTAAAGCAACGACCGGTGAGGGGAGCTAGGTTTAGTAGGGAGCGTCTTGAGAGAGATGAGAGAGATGTAACGGCGGAGTGAAGGAGATAATGAAGGGGGAATGGGGTAGTCTTGGGGTTTAATTATGGTAATAGTCGATCTGGACCGTTGATCGAAATTAATCAACGATCCAGATTAAACAAGGGGTTGGGCCGGGTGGTTAAGGAATTGGGCTGGGTATTTGGGTTATTTAACTTTGGTTGGGGATCAGATTAATTTAGGCTAGAATTGAAATAAAAGGGGCTAGTTGTTAAATACCCAATTAAAATAAAATAATTTATAAAATGACTAATAATTGTGTTAAAAGGAGATTCATACTCAGAAAATAATTTAAAATGATTACTTAGTATTTAAAAATACAAAATGACTAATTTCTGGATAAAAATAGTATAAATCATATGATTGGGCTATAATTACAAAGTTATTGCAATTATAGCCAAAAGGTGTCAATTTGGTTGATTATGCAATAATTTGGTCTTAGTAGGACCCTAAATAATAAATTACATAGAGGAATGCTTTTGAAATTATTTGTAATGCAATTTTGTAATTATTTATTGGAAATAAAATGCTGGATAAAAAATAAATTAATAAAAATATAGGGAAATTATGAAAAAATACCAATTGCTATGAAAGCATGATTTTGATGCTATATATGCAATTAAAAATATTTTGAGGAAAAATTGGGTATCAACAGTTGCCCCTCTTTACCCGGGAAAGATGAAAGAGTTGTCGGGTAAAGATATGATAGCGAATTTTGACCGAGCAAAACGATTTGGAGAGATTTAGGCCGCACTCTGGTTTTTGAGATGCCTACATATCCCTGGTTTTATAGGAATCAGGTCGTATGTAGTTCCTGATCCATTGGCGAAGTATACCGATGGAGTTATCATAAGAACGGACGCAACATCGAGGGCTGGACGAGTGAATGGTTTACAGGAATGGTTAGATTTGATATGGTTGGGAGAACTGGAGCGGGATCGCTCCTGCTAGGATAGCCGTCGCTCGCCGGGTTACCTGCAAATAAAGCAATACAAACGTATACGGTGCATAAATTTAAACATGATGCAAGTTCCCGTTGGACTATGAATGTTGTCTTCGGACGGTTAAAGGTGACGTCCTTAGACCATGATGTCATGGGCCATGAATTGTTTGATGAAGGATTCACAGATCATGAAATGATATTCTCGGGCCATGAAGATGGTGCCTCCGAACGATGATGCCTTTGAATAATGATACGCAAAATGGAGAGAGATCCTCATGCCATGACATGATGTTCTCGGGTGTCACGACCCAAATTCCCACCTTTTAGGCCGTGACTGCGCCTAACGTTGAACCCGCTAGGCCAGCCAACGTATATCTTGCAATAGCGACTTATAATCATTTAACACGAAATAAAATGTTAGTTCGTCTATTTCAACCAATTTCCAACAGAATCCTGTAAGCATTGCTTAATAAGAATAACGAAACTTAAAAAAAATGCGGAACATAAAGACATGACAAACATGAAATAACGTAAAACTTCCCAAAAAAACCGGGGTGTCACAATCTCACGGACTAGCTACTAGAATACTAAATACAAGTCCAGAATGAAAATACAACACTGTCTTGAAAATAAGGAGAAAGACAATGAAGCGGTAAAGGAAAGA
>ML294569.1:0-20576 GCA_005239495.1 Nicotiana undulata
GATCGCGGCAGAGGTCCTGCGATTGCGAAGAACAAACTCACCCGGCCCAGATGCGACTCAATGTGATCGCAATAAAGGTTGCGATCGCGAAGGTGTGGAGCCCAGACCTCTGCGATCGCAAAAGGGGAAGCTGCGATCGTAGAGAACAATCAACAGCCCAGCAAAATCCTTCTCCGCAATCGCAACCCACCTTCTGCGATCGCAGAGAAGGAAACCAGATATCAGAATTTCTGGTTTTTCTAACTTAGCTCCCGGGGGTCTAAAACACACCCGAGCCCCTCGGGACACCGTCCAAAAGAACAGGCAAGTCTGTATTCATGATACAGACCCGCTCGAACTTCCGAAACATGAAAAACAACAACGAAACTCAAAATTCAACCCCAAAACCAAATTGAATCAACTTAAGAACTTAAGAAATTCTAGAATTCACTTCAATGCGCCGAACCGGCCTATACTACCTGGAATGACCTCAAATTTTGCAGACAAGTCATAAATGACATAACGGAACTATTCTTCATCTCGGAATTTCATTCGAACCTCGGTAACATAAAATCACATTTTAATCCAAATTTCAAATTCTATGAAAATCCTCAAAACTTCATTAACTCTAATTTTCCCATTTTGATCCGAAACCCGTCAAATCAAGTCCGTTTCTTACCAAATTTCACAGATAACTTAAATAACACATATTTAACCTGTTCCGGGCGCCGAAACCATAAGCCTTTATTATTTACAGAAAACAATTTTCTTTAAAAATTTATTTCTCGAACTTGGGTCCTCAGAATTTGATTCCGGGCATACGCCCAAGTCCCATATTCTCCTACGGACCTCCCGGGACAGTCAGATCATAGATCCGGGTCTGTGTTCCGAAAATGTTGGCCGAAGTCAACTTTATTCAATTAATTATTATAAATTCAACTCTTTATCAAGTTTTCACATAAAGGCTTCCCGGCTACGCGCTCGGACTGTGCACGCACATCGAGGTGAGATTAACGGAGGCTTTTGGGTCCTCGAAACACAGTCATAATTATATTTACATAAGATGACCCCTTTTGGGTAAATAATAAAGGCTTATGGGTCCGGAGCCCAGAACAGGTTCAATATGTGTTATTTAAGTTATCTGTGAAATTTGGTAAGAAACGGACTTGATTTGTCGGGTTTCGGATCAAATGGGAAATTAGAGTTAGTGAAGTTTTGAGGAATTTCATATTACTTGAAATTTGGTTTGGAACATAATTTTTTCGCTATCGAGGTCCAAATGGAATTCCAGGAACGAGAATAGTTCCTTATAGTAAATGACTTGTCTACAAAATTTGAAGTCATTCTGAGTTGTATAGGTTAGTTCGGCGTATCGTTATAGGAATTCTAGAACTTGGAAGTCTTAAGTTATGAATTCAGGGGTTTTGGGGATGTGATTTTGAGTTTAAGCGATGGTTTGAGTGTTCCGAGGGCTCGAGCAAGTCCGTTTTATGATTTAGGACTTGTTGGTATATATAGACGGGGGCTCGGGTAAGCCCAGGTGCCTCCCCGACACCACACGAGGCCAAAAACCAGCGAAACAGCTGCTGGTGCACTGTTGCTGGTGTGACCGCAGGTGCGGTTGCCCAGCCGCAGGTGCGGGACCGCTCCTGCAGTCCCAGCCTCGCAAGTGCGAAAACCCAGGGGTCTCCTTTCGTCCGCAGGTGCGGAACTTCTTCCGCAGGAGTGGGTCTACTAGTGCGGAAACCCCTCCGCAGGTGCGACCCCAGCCCCCTTTGCCCAATTTCCGCAGGTGCGTGCCCCAGGCCGCAGGCGCGGGACCGCAGGTGCGAGCCCCAGGCCACGGGTGCGGAAGTCGTTGTAGCCAGCAGTATATAAGTGCCAAACTCGGGTTCTTCTTCATTTTTCACACTCAAGACTCCATTAAAGGGATTAGGAGCTTGGGAAAACCTGACCGCGATCAGTTCCAGTAGAGGTAAGTAATTCCACTCCATTTTCTAGTTTAATTCACGAATTTGCCAAGGGAATTAGCTACAAATTATAGGAAAATTCGGGTTTAGGGTAGTAAATTGGGACTTTTAAGAATTTGGTGAAATATCCAATTTTGTTATGAATTCATATATAAATCACATAATCCCGATCCTTAGGCTTCGGGTAAGTGATTTCTTCGAGAATTTTCGAAATCCGAGCGCGTGGGCCTGTGGTTGAAATTCCATAGTCCTTCAAGAATGCCTAATTTCGGGTTTACTGGTTGATTCTTCTTCTTTTGAATTGTAATTGATTCAATTATACCATGTTTGGCTAGTTACGAGCCGTCGAGAGTAGATTCGGAGATTCGGGCGCATCCTTGGTCCGAGGGGTGATATCATCACGAGGTGAGTCTCCATTCTAACCTTGTAAAAGGGAACTGTCCCCATAGGTATTCTATGTGTTGTATGTATTTGTTTTGGGGGTTACGTGCATACCACGTGACGAGAGTCTGTACGTAGCGACTACATGTGTTATGTCCGGGTAGTTTAGGTCCACAACATGCCTTGTATTCTGCCTTGAAATGACTTCTATGTTATAAATTCTTGCTTGATATATCATTGTTATCCCTAAGTTTTTCATTGATTAACCATTTAGAAAGATTTGATAAGTGAAGTAGACTTGATGTTTTGTGTGCGCATGTTGTCGTTTTGCCATTTACATCCCGAGATCGATATGTAAATTTTCATTCACTCTTAGGGGAGCGGGTCGTATGCCACGGCGGATTTCATAGTGCACTCTTGGTACGGGCCGGTCGAACCCTAGAAGTGCACCGGGATTCAATTAAGAATGCACTCTTGGTACGGGCCGGTCGATCCCCGGCAGTGCATAGGCAGGATTATTGTTAAGCATGCACTCTTGGTACCGGCCGGTCGATCCCCGACAGTGCATAGCTATTCTTCGTTATGAATCCAACCTATTGTCTTATCCTTGTGTGCGCATGACTACTTGGTGTCGTTTCCTGATTTACGATTTAAGGCAATATTGGGAAGAAGAGAATGTGGAAATGGTCATTTGCTTTCAATACTTACCTGAAAACCTTGTGTTTACCTCATTGTGATATATTGCTTACATGTCTACTATTTGTTTTCCTTATATTCTGCTTTATGTTAACTGTTGGACCTTAGTGAGTGTCGAGTCGACCTCTCTCACTACTTCTTCGAGATTAGACGGGATACTCACTAGGTACATATTTATTTATGTACTCATGCTGCACTTTCTTTTCTTTTCTGTACTTGACTGTACAGGTCCGCAGGCTGGTACGTCTGATTATCAGGCCGGTTCTAAATATTGATAGTGAGGTCATACTTCACGGTGAGCTGCTTTCCCGGCGACTTCCTAGCAGCACCCTGGGGTTCCTTTTGTTATATTCTCTGTCTATTTCATTCAGACTGAGACTCTGTATATATTGTAGTCATTGTATATTCAGTAGTTGCCCGTGACACTCGTGACACTAGTTCCTGGCACACACGTAGTTTGTATTTTGGGTTTGGGATGTGTATCTATATATGTGCTTCGGTTTGGCCCTGTGCCTTCAAATTTTCATGATTTTTAATGTCGTATCATGCTAGCATTATGTTAATTGTTCAAATTGGCAATTTTCGACATGTTTAGATCAGACAGGCAAGGGGACATCATCTAGTGTCTTCTATATTGGCTTGCCTAACCTCGTTGTTAGGCGCCATCGTGACCTGAATTAGGATTTGGGTCGTGACAACGTGGTATCAGAGCCTTAGGTTTACGTAGTCTCACGAGTCACGGGCAAACCCAGTAGGGTATTGCGGATCGGTACGGAGACGTCTGTACTTATCTTCAGGAGGAAATAGGGTGTTAAGAAACTCCTCCTTGTTTAGATCCTATCGTGCAATCTAAGATGTACTCAAATTGATCTTCTACTCTCTCACATATGGTGAGGACGCGTGCTTCTCATGTTCCTGATCCAGGGGAGGCCGCTACCCCCGCCGCTCGAGGCCGTGGTAGGGGCAAGGGTAGGACTCATGTTCGAGGTAGGGGACGAGGGCGTCCCAGAGCTGTACCAGCTACACCGCTTGAGGATCCTATTATCGAGGAGCAGGATGAGTTGCCTCCAGTTTCTCCTGCTCCAGCGGATTTTATAACGGCGCCAGGCTTCCATGAGGTCATGGGCCGCATGTTGAGATTTATGGACACTATGTCCCAGGCAGGCGTACTTCCAGCAGACCCTGCTACTTCCCAGGTGGGAGGGGGAGTTCATACCCCTACCGCTCAGGCCACCAGACAGGCAACAACACATCACACTCCGGTTACACCGCCCGTGGGTGGAGTTCAGCCTATTGTAGCACAGCCAGATCCCAAGCCAGTCGCAGAGGGCGACCAACAGGAGATGCTTGATAGATGGACCCGACTTCGCCCTTCGGTCTTCGGGGGTGAGAGGGGTGAGGATGCCCAGGATTTCATCGACAGGTGCAGGGACAGACTGCACAATATGAGGATACTAGAGTCACATGGGGTGGACTTCACTATATTTCAGCTTGAGGGTAGAGCTCGCCGCTGGTGGCAGTCATATGTTCTTAGCAGGCCAGCGGATTCTCCTTCTGTCACTTGGAGTCAGTTCACTTAGCTATTTTTTGACAGATACAATCCACCGTCTGAGAGCTCGGAGCTTCGGGGTCAGTTTGAGAGGTTAGAGTAGGGGAAGATGTTTGTGACGGATTATGAGGCGAGGTTTTCAGAGTTATCCCGCCATGCTCTTATGATATTACCCACTGATGCTGAGAGGGTGCGGCGATTTGCGGCAGGTTTACATCCGGGTATCAGGACCTCCATGGCAAGAGAGGTAGAGATGGGTACCCTATACCAGCTTGTAGTCGAGATAGCTCGACGGATTGAGGGTTACCGTACGAGGAGCAGGGAGCAGGGTCAGCCAGGTCAGCAAGGTCAGCAGGACAAGAGGGCCAGGTTCATAGGTGACTTCAAGGGAGCTCCAGATAGGGGCAGAGGTTAGTTCGGAGGCTTCCAGTTTAGTAGGCCTTCATATTCAGCACCTCCACTACCCCCCAGGGGTATTTCAGCGAGGCCTCAGTTTAGTGCCATGCCAGAGCGCTCTTACCATCCACCAGCCATTCAGGGTGCACCAAGCGGTTACTTCAGCCATCAGAGATCCTCCGATTCCTATTTCAGTGCCTTGTCATATAATTATTATCGCCCTCAAGCTATTCAGGGTTCTTCTTCTTCGGGACAGCAGTCTAAGGCATCTAGAGGTTGTTTCGAGTGTGGGGAGCTAGACCATATGATCAGGCAGTGTCCCAAGTATTGAGGCAAGGCCGTGTAGAAGAGTCACCATACCATGATTTCAGCACCAGCAGTTCGACCACCTAGGGGTGGGGGTCAGGTTGGAACGGGCCGTCCTAGAGGGGGAGGCCAGTCAGGAGGGGGTCATTCAGCTCCAGCTCGCCCTGGGGGATCTCAGTCTTCAGGTTCTATAGCCAGATTCTATGTTATTCCAGCCAGATCAGACGCAGTGGCCTCAGACGCCGTGATTACAGGTATTATTTCAGTCTATGGTAGGGAGGCTTGAGTGTTATTTGGTCCAGGTTCTACGTATTCATATATCTCAGCATTGTTTGCTTATTTTCTGGATGTTCCTCGTGAGACCTTGGGTTCTCCTTTGTATGTGTCCACTCTTGTGGGCGATTCTGTGGTGGTAGACCGGGTCTACCGATCTTGTGTGATTACCTTCTGTGGACTTGAAATTAGAGCCGACCATTTATTGCTTGATATGGTTGATTTCGAGGTTATTTTGGGCATGGATTGGCTATCTCCCTATCATGCCGTGTTGGATTGCCATGCTAAGACAGTTACGTTAGCCATGCCTGAGTCGCCGAGGTTAGAATGGAGGGGTTCTTCAGTTAGTGCATTCAGCCGGGTCATTTCCTATATGAAGGCTCGGCACATGGTTGGGAAGGGTTGCTTAGCTTATCTTGCTTTTGTGCGGGACACCACCGCCGAGTCTCCTACCATTGATTCAGTGCCTGTTGTTCGGGAGTTTCCAGATGTGTTTCCTTCAGATCTTCCAGGCATGCCTCCAGATTGAGATATAGACTTTTGTATTGATTTCGCTCCAGATACTACGCCTGTTTCTATTCCCCCTTATCGTATGGATCCTAACGAGCTAAAGGAGTTGAAGGAGCAGCTTGAGGAGTTGTTGGCCAAGGGGTTCATCAGGCCGAGTGTGTCGCCGTGGGGTGCTCCAGTCTTATTTGTGAAGAAGAAGGATGGGTCTATGTGGATGTGCATTTACTATCATCAGCTAAATAAAGTGACCATCAAGAATAAGTATCCTCTGCCACACATTGATGATTTGTTCGACCAATTGCAGGGTGCTCGTGTGTTTTCTAAGATTGATCTGAGATCGGGTTATCACCAGTTGAAGATTCGGGCTTCTGATATTCCGAAGACAGCATTTCGCACCAGATATGGCCATTATGAGTTCTTAGTGATGTCCTTTGGCTTGACCAATGCCCCAAAAACATATATGGACTTGATGAATAGGGTGTTCAGGCCGTTTATCGACTCCTTCATTATTGTTTTCATTGACGATATACTGATCTACTCACAGAGCCTTGGTGAGCACGAGCAGCATTTGAGAGTTGTGTTTCAGACCTTGCGAGAGTAGAAGCTATATGCTAAGTTCTCCAAGTGCGAGTTCTGGTTAGAGTCTGTGGCATTTCTGGGACATGTGGTTTCCGGAGAGGGTATCAAGGTTGATCCGCAGAAGATTGAGGCAGTTCAGAGTTGGTCGCGTCCTACTTCAGCTTCAGAGATCAGGAGTTTTCTGGGTTTAGCAGGCTATTACTGTCGATTCGTGGAGGGATTCTCCTTTATTGCAGCTCCACTGACTAGGTTAACTCATAAGAATGCCCTGTTTCGATGGTTAGACGATTGTGAGGCGAGCTTTCAGAAGCTCAAGGCAGCATTGACTTCAGCACCAGTTCTATCATTGCCTTCCGAGTCAGGGATGTATACTGTATATTGCGATGCATCACGCGTCGAGTTGGGATGTGTGTTGATGCAGGATGGCAAGGTTATTGCTTATGCTTCACGGCAGCTGAAGGTTCATGAGAAGAATTATCTTGTACACGACTTAGAGTTGGCGGTGATTGTTCATGCTTTGAAGATTTGGCGGCACTACTTGTATGGTGTATCTTGTGAGGTCTACACTGACCACCGTAGTTTGCAGTACTTGGTGAAGCAGACGGACCTTAATTTGAGACAACGGAGGTGGTTTGAGTTGTTAAAGGGCTATGATCTCACTATTCTATATCACTCGGGTAAGGCAAATGTAGTAGCAGATGCTTTGAGAAGGAGGGCAGCGAGTATGGGTAGCTTGGCCTACATTGCAGCTTAGGAGAGAACTTTAGCCTTGGATATTCAGTCCTTGGCCAATCGCCTGGTGAGATTGGATCTTTCAGATCCTCGTCGAGTTCTAGCTCATGTGGTTGCTCAGTCTTCATTACTGGGAGAGATTAGGGCTCGACAGTTTGATGATCCATGTATGGCAGAGCTTTGAGATACGGTGGTCCAGGGTAAAGCCAATGAGGTTACCTTGGGCGAGGATGGTGTTTTGAGACTTCAGGGCCGATTGTGTGTTCCAGATATTGATGGACTAAGGGAGAGGATTCTGGCAGAGGCGCACAGTTCTCGGTATTCTGTCTATCCAGATGTATCGTGATTTGAAGCAACATTACTGGTGGAGGAGAATGAAGAAGGATATAGTGCTGTATGTGGCTAGGTGTCTTAATTGTCAGCAGGTTAAGTACGAGCACTAGAGGCTAGGAGGCTTGTTTTAGCAGATTCCCATTCCTCAGTGGAAATGGGAATGCATCACCATGGACTTCGTGGTTGGGTTGCCTCAGACTTTGCGGAGGGTGGACGCGGTTTTGGTCCTTATGGATAGATTGACCAAATCGGCACATTTCATCCCTGTGGCTACTACTTATCCGACAGAGAGGCTGGCTCAGATTTACATTTGAAAGATAGTCCGGCTACATGGTGTGCCGGTGTCCATCATATCAGATCGAGGTCCTCAGTTCACTTCGCATTTCTGGAGAGCTTTGCACATCGAGATGGGCACATAGATAGACCTCAGCTCAGCATTTCACCCTCAGACTGATGGCCAGTCAGAGCGTACAATTCAGATTTTGGAGGATATGCTCAGGGCTTGTGTGATTGACTTTGGAGGTCAGTACGACCAGTTCTTTCCTTTGGCGGAGTTTGCATACAACAATAGCTATCAGTCCAGCATCGAGATGGCTCCATTCGAGGCTTTATATGGTCGACGATGTCGTTCTCCGATTGGGTGGCTTGAGCCTGGTGAGGCCAAGTTATATGGCACATATTTGGTGAGAGATGCCTTGGAGAAGGTGAAGATTATTCAGGAGAGGCTCCTTACAGCTTAGTCTAGGCAGAAGAGCTACGCAGATGAAGGGCGTCATGAGATTTGGGAAGAAGGGCAAGTTGAGCCCCAGGTTTATAGGTCATTTCGAGGTGTTGAGGCGGATCAAAGAGGTTGCCTATGAACTTTCTTTACCTCCAGCCTTATCAGGAGTTCATCCAGGTTTTCACGTATCCATGCTTCGGAGGTATCACGCCGACTTCTCGCATGTGATTGATTACATCACCATTCAGTTAGATGAGAAGTTGGGCTACGAGGAGGAGCCAGTTGCTATTATTGATAGGCAGGACCGCCAGTTGAGGTCCAAGACTATTTCTGCGGTTAAGGTCCAGTGGAGGGGCCAACTAGTCGATGAGGCGACCTAGGAATCCGAGGAGGACATGCGGAGCAGGTATCCACAGCTATTAAGAACTTCAGGTACGATGCTATGTCCTTTCGAGGACGAACATTTGTTTTAGAGGGGGAGATTGTGATGACCCAAAAGGTCATCTTATGTAAATTTAATTATGACTGTGTGCGTGCACAACCCGGACGCGTAGCCGGGAAGCCTTTAGGTAGAAACTTGATATAGAGCTGAATTTATGATAATTAATTGAATAAAGTTGACTTTGGTCAACATTTTTGGTAAATGGACCCGGATACGTGATCTGACGGTCCCGAAAGGTCCGTAGAAAAATATGGGACTTGGGCGTATGTCCGGAATCGAATTCCGAGGACCCAAGTCCGAGAAATAAATTTCTTAAAGAAAATTGTTTTATGAAAATAATAAAGGCTTATGAAAATGAACCTTGATGTGAAACCTGTGCTGCCGAGCCCGTATTATGGGTCCGGAGCCCGGAACAGGTTGAATATGTGTTATTTAAGTTATATGTGAAATTTGGTTAAGAAACGGACTTGATTTGTCGGGTTTCGGATCAAATGGGAAATTTAGAGTTAGTGAAGTTTTGAGGATTTTCATAGAAGTTGAAATTTGGTTTGGAACATGATTGTTTTTCTATCGAGGTCCGAACGGAATTCCAGGACCAAGAATAGTTCCGTATAGTCATTTATGACTTGTCTGCAAAATTTGAAGTCATTCTGAGTTGTATAGGTCAGTTCGGGGTATCGTTATAGGAATTCTAGAACTTGGAAGTCTTAAGTTATGAATTTAGGGGTTTTGGGGATGTGATTTTGAGTTTTAGCAATGTTTTGAGTGTTCCGAGGGCTCGAGCAAGTCCGTTTTATGATTTAGGATTTGTTGGTATATATGGAAGGGGGCTCGGGTGGGCCCAGGTGCCTCTCGGACACCACACGAGGCCAAAAACCAGCCAAAACAACTGCTGGTGCACTGTTGCTGGTGTGACCGCAGGTGCGGTTGCCCAGCCGCAGGTGCGGGGCCGCTCCTGCGGTCCAGCCTCGCAGGTGCGAAAACCGAGGGGTCTCCTTTCTTCCGCAGGAGCGGGTCCGCTGGTGCGATAACCCCTCCACAGGTCGACCCCAGCCCCCTTTGCCCAATTTCCGCAGGTGCGAGCCCCAGGCCGCAGGCGCGGGTGCGGAAGTCGCTGTAGCCAGTAGTATATAAGTGCCAAACTCGGGTTCTTCTTCATTTTTCACATTCAAAACTCCATTAAAGGGCTTAGGAGCTTGGGAAAACCTGACCGCGATCAGTTCCAGTAGAGGTAAGTAATTCCACTCCATTTTCTAGTTTAATTCAGGAATTTGCCAAGGGAATTAGCTACCAATTATAGGAAAATTCGGGTTTAGGGTAGTAAATTGGGACTTTTGAGAATTTGGTGAATTATCCAATTTTTTTATGAATTCATGTATAAATCACATAATCCCGATCCTTAGGCTTCGGGTATGTGATTCCTTCGAGAATTTTCGAAATCCGAGCTCGTGGGCCCGAGGTTGAAATTCCAAAGTCCTTCAAGAATGCCTAATTTCGGGTTTATTGGTTGATTCTTCTTCTTTTGAACTGAAATTGATTCAATTATACCAAGTTTGGCTAGTTACGAGCCGCCGAGAATAGATTCGGAGCTTCGGGCGCATCCTTGATCCGAGGGGTGATATCGTCACGAGGTGAGTCTCCTTTCTAACCTTGTAAGAGGGAACTGTCCCCATAGGTATTCTATATGTTGTATGTATTTGTTTTGGGGGCTACGTGCGTACCACGTGACGAGAGTCCGTACGTAGCAACTACATGTGTTATGTCCGGGTAGTTAAGGTCCACAACATGCCTTGTATTCTTCCTTGAAATGACTTCTATATTATAAATTCTTGCTTGATATATCATTGTTATCCCTGAGTTTTTCATTGATTAACCATTTAGAAAGATTTTATAAGTGAAGTAGACTTGATGTTTTGTGTGCGCATGTTGTCGCATATATATATATATATATATATATATACCTAATTTTTTTATTTTTTTATTTTTTTATAATTGAAAGCTCAGAAATTTCATATGCCAAGGTTTAAATATATTTGTACCAAACAAGTCACATGTTGGCTAATGGGCATAAGATTACACCCCAAAAACTAATTTATTCACACCTAACTAAAAAAAAACAAAAAAAACAAAAAAAACTAAACAAGACTCTAATCCCTTAAGAAAGTTGTCAATGTCCTTTGGGTTGACCAGTGCCCCAGCAACATTCATTAATTTGATGAACTGAGTGTTCAAGCCTTATTTGGACTCCTTTGAGATTGTGTTTATTGATGATATCTTGATATACTACCATAGTCGGGAGGAGCAGGAGCAACACCTGATGATTGTGCTTCAAACTCTAAGAGACAGCCAGTTGTATGCTAAATTTTCAAAGTGCGAGTTTCGGTTCGATTCAGTCGCTTTCTTGGGCCACGTCGTATCAGCTGAGGGCATTCAGGTAGACCCTAAGAAGATTGAGGCAGTCCATAACTTGTCTAGACCCACTTCAGCTACGAAGATCAGGAGTTTCTTGCGTTTGGCGGGCTATTACCGTCGATTTGTGGAGGTGTTTTCATCTATAGCATACCCGTTGACCAGGTTAACCCAAAAGGGAGCCCCGTTCATATGGTCAGACGAGTGTGAGTCGAGCTTTCAGAAGCTCAAGACTACTTTGACTACAACGTCGGTGTTGGTGTTACCTCATGTTCAGGATCTTACACGGTATATTTTGGTGCTTCCCGTGTGCTCGATGCATTATTGATGCAGGAGAGCATGGTGATTGCATATGCGTCTCAGCAGTTGAAGCTTCATGAGAAGAATTACCCTGTCCATGATTTAGAGTTGGCAACCAATGTTCATGCGCTGAAGATTTAGAGGCACTATCTTTATGGCGTGTCGTGTGAGGTCTTCAGGTATTATCGCATCCTACAGTATTAGTTCAAGAAAAAGGAACTCAATTGAGGCTGAGGAGGTTGTTGGAGCTATTGAAAGATTATGACATCACCATCTTGTACCATCCTGGGAAGGCCAATATGGTTGCTGACGCATTGAGTAGGAAGGCGGCGAGTATGGGCAGCCTTGCATTCATTCCAGCCGGGGAGAGTCCGCTAGCATCAGATGTTCAGACGTTGGCCAACCAGTTTGTAAGGTTGGATATTTCATAGCCCAGTCATGTTCTAACTGGCACTGTCTCTCGGTCTTCTTTGTTTGAGAGTATCAGAGATCGGTAGTGTGACGACCCTAATTTGTTGGTCCTTAGGGACATAGTCGGAACGGTGGTGCCAAGAAAGTTACTATGGGTGATGCTGGAGTCTTGAGGATGCAGGGTCGTGTTTGTGTGCCTAATGTTGATGGACTTCGTTAGTTGATTCTTGAGGAGGCCCACAGTTCCCGGTATTTTATTCATTCGGGTGCCTCCAAGATGTACCAGGACTTGCGAAAACATTATTGGTGGAGGAGGATGAAGGCGGATATAGTTTCTTATGTAGCTCGGTGCCTAAATTGTCATCAAGTTAAGTATGAGCATCAAAGACTCGGTGCTTTGCTTCAGCAGATAGAGATTCCCGAGTGGAAGTGGGAGCGTATCACTATGGATTTCTTTGTTGGACTCCTACGGACTCAGAGGAAGTTTGATGTCGTTTGGGGCATTGTAGACACGCAGACTAAGACAGCGCACTTCATTCCTGTTGCAGCTACATATTCTTCAGAGCGGTTTATAGAGATTTACATTCAGGAGATCGTCCATCTTCACGGTGTGCCCGTGTCTATCATTTCTGATTGAGGTACGCAGTTCACCTCGCACTTCTAAAGGGCAATGCAATGTGAGTTGGGTGCGCGGGTTGAGTTGAGCACAACGTTTCATCCTCAGACGAACGGATAGCCCGAGCGTACTATTTAGATCTTGGAGGGTATGATCCGCGTGTGTGTTATAGACTTCGAAGAATCGTGGGATCAGTTATTGCCCCTTGAAGAGTTCTCCTACAACAACAGCTACCAGTCGAGCATTCAGATGGCTCCCTATGAGGCATTATATGGTAGGTGTTACTGGTCGCCAGTTGGGTAGTTTGAGCTAGGGAGGCTCAGTTATTGGGTACAGATCTAGTACAGGATGCCTTGGATAAGGTCAAGATTATACAGGATCTACTTCGCACAGCTCAGTCCAAGCAGAAGATTTATGTCGACCGTAGAGTTCGTGATATTGCATTCATGGTCGAGGAGAGGGTGTTGGGTATCACCCATGAAGGGTGTCATAAGGTTTGGAAAGAAGGACAAGATGAGCCCTAGGTACATCAGACCTTTTGAGATTATCGAGAGAGTAGGAGAGTTGGCTTACAAGTTTGCGTTACCTCAGGGTTTATTAGATGTTCTTCCAGTGTTACATGTTTCCATTCTCCGGAAGTATCACGGTGATTCGTCCCACGTGTTAGATTTCAGCTATGTCCAGTTGGACAAGGATTTGACTAATGAGGAGGAGCAAGTGGTTATTCTAGCCTGGTTGGTTCGTTAGTTGATGCCGAAGAGTTATCCTTCAGTCCGAGTGTAGTGGAGAGGTCAGCCCGTCGAGGCAACTACTTAGGAGTCCGAGTCAGATATGCGGAGTAGATATCCCTACCTTTTCACCAGCCCAGGTACTTTGCTATGTCCGTTCAAGGACGAACAATTATTTTAGAGGTGGAGAATGTTATGACCCGATAGGTTATCTCATGCTTTAGAACTAAATTTTGTGTTCTAAATCCCTAGATATCTCATTTTAGCCTTTCTCGATTTGCATGCGTGGTACGGGTTTTTTCCGTAAGGCTTATATGTTAAAAATTGATGAAAATAAGAATTTTTTCATTAAAAGAAAATGAGTTGACTTCGGTCAAAGTTTTGAGCAAACAGACCCGGATCCATGTTTTACCGGTGTAGGGCCAAGGAGGTTACCTTGGGCGAGGATGGTGTTATGAGACTCCAAGGCCGATTGTGTGTTCCTGATACTGATGGCCTGAGGAAGAGGATTCTAGCAGAGGCGCACAGTTCTCGGTATTCTGTTCATCCAGGAGCGACGAAGATGTATCGTGATTTGAAGCAGTATTACTGGTGGAGGCAGATGAAGAAGGATATAGTGCAGTTACTGGCTAGGTGTCTCAATTGTCAGCAGGTCAAGTACGAGCACCAGAGGCCAGGAGGCTTGTTTCAGCAGATGCCCATTCCTGAGTGGAAATGGGAGAGCATCACCATGGACTTCGTGGTTGGGTTTCCTCAGACTTTGTGGAAGGTTGACGCGGTTTGAGTCATTGTGGATAGATTGACCAAATCGGCGCATTTTATTCCTGTGGCTACTACTTATACTACAGAAAGGCTAGCTCAGATTTACATTCGAGAGATAGTATGGTTGAACGGTGTGTCGGTATCTATTATATCAGATCGAGGTCCTCAGTTCACTTCGCACTTCTGGAGAGCTTTGCACAGTGAGATGGGCACTCAGATAGACCTCAGTTCAGCATTTCACCCTCAGACTGATGGCCAGTCAGAGCGTACAATTCAGATTTTGGAGGATATGCTCAGGGCTTGTGTGAGTGATTTTGGCGGTCAGTGGGACCAATTCTTGCCTTTGGCGGAGTTTGCATACAATAATAGTTATCAGTCCAGCATCGAGATAGCTCCATTCGAGGGTTTACATGGTCGGCGATGTCGTTCTCCTATCCGGTGGTTTGAGCCTGGCGAGGCCAGGTTATATGGCACAGATCTGGTGAGAGATGCTTTGGATAGGGTGGAAATTATTCAGGAGAGACTCCGCACAGCTCAGTCCAGCTAGAAGAGTTACGCAGATCAGCGGGCGCGTGATGTAGCATTTATGGAAGGAGATAAGGTTAGCTGAAGGTTTCGCCGATGAAGGGTATCATGAGATTCGGGAGGAAGGGCAAGCTTATCAGGATTTCATCCGGTTTTCCACGTATCCATGCTTCAGAGGCATCACACCGACTTCTCTCGCGTAGTTGATTACAGCACGATTCAGTTAGATGAGAAGTTGGACTACGAAGAGGAGCCGGTAGCTATTATTGATAGACAGGACCGCCACTTGAGGTCAAAGACATTTTCTGCAGTTAAGGTTCGTTGGACGGGCCAACCAGTTGAGGAGGCGACTTGGGAGTCCGAGGAGGACATGCGAAGCAGATATCCACAACTATTCAGCACTACAGGTACGATTCTAGACCCGTTCGAGGACGAACATTTGTTTAAGAGGGGGAGAATGTAATGACCCGACCGGTCGTTTTGCGTATTAGGATCCCGTTACCTTAAATGAAACCTTCCATAGCGGCTATTCGTGCTTTATGACTTGCAGGGACGGGTGGTTCGGGATTCGGGAATGGTTTGAGTGATTTAGGAACACCTGGTTCTTTAAGGTTGGCCTATTTGGCCAAGTTTGACTTCGGTCAACATTTTGAGCAAACGACCTCGGAATCGAGTTCTGACTGCTCCAGTAGCTTCGTATGATGATTTCGGACTTGGGTGTATGTTCTGCTCGGGTTTTCGATGACCCGGGAGCATTTCGGCGCCCGAAATAGAAATCAGGATTTCCTTATGTTTGAAATTTGGTTTGGGACGTGATATTATGCTTTTGAGGTCCGAACGGAATTCCGGGATCGGGAATAGTTCTGTATGGTCATTTATGACTTGTCTGCAAAACTTGAGGTCATTCCGAGTAGTATAGGCCTTTTCGGTGCATTGGAGTGAATTCTAGAATCTTAAGTTCTTAAGTTTGATTCAATTTGGTTTTGGGGTTGAATTCTGAGTTTCGTTGTTGTTTTTCACGTTCCGGAAGCTGAGCGAGTCCGTATCATGAATACAGACTTGCCGATGCTTTTGGGCGGGGTCCTGAGGGGCTCGGGTGAGTTTTGGACCCCCGGGAGCTAAGTTGGAAAAATTAGATTTTTGCTGTCTCGTTTCCTTCTTCGGGATCGCAGAAGGTGGGTCGCGATCGCAGAGAAGGAATTTGGCTGGGTTGCTGATTGTTCTTCGCGATCGCAGCTTCCTCTTCGGGATTGCGGACGGTTAGGCCCTAGGCCTTCGCGATCGCATCCCACTCTTCGCGATCGTCGAAGGCTGGACTCCATGCCTTCGCGATCTCATAGTGTCAAGTCAGGGCCGGGCACAGTTGCTCTTCGCGATCGCAGGACCTCTTCCACGATCGCACGGCCCTTGTCGCGATCGAAGTGAAGGAATAACTGGGCAGTTTTATTAAATACGGGACTTAGCCTATTTCCTCCATTTTCATCTTCCTCCTCAAGTCTTTAGAGAGCTCTTCAAGGAACCTTCCACCATTGTTATTGAGGTAAGTAAATTCCATGGTTTTACTAAGTTTTAACATCAATTCCTAGCTAATTCTCTCTTCTAAATCATCAATTCTTGAAATTTGGTAGTAAATCAGGGCTTATGGGAGAATTAGTGAATTATCCGTTCTAAGCCATGAATTCATGTATAAATCACGTAATTATGATCCTTAGGCTTCGGGCAAGTGATTCCTTCGAGAATTCTCGAAATCCGAACGTGTGGGCCAGGGGTCGAAATTCCAAAATCCTTCAAGAATGCTTAATTTTGGGTTTATTGGTTAATTCTTCTTCTTTGAACTTAAATTGATCCAATTACGCTATATTTGGCTAGTTGCGAGCCGTCGAGGGTAGATTTCGGAGATTCGGGCGCATCCTTGATCCGAGGTGTGATTTCGTCGCGAGGTGAGTCTCCTTTCCAACCTTGTATGGGGGAAATGTCCCCATAGTTTCCTTATTTGTTATGTATACATGTTGTGGGGGCCGCGTACGTACCAAGTGACGAGAGTCCATACGTGGCGACTATATTTCTATGTCGGGTAGCTTTAGGACTCACGAGCATGCCTCTATGTGCCTTATTTGTACCTTGTATGTATTGTAAGTTGTGATTGTTGTTGAGATGACATGGAAAGGTGAAATATTATGATTTCAATCCCAGTTGGCTACAGTGGTATTGGCACAATCCTGTTGAGTTCACTGTTGAGTCGGTACACATATGTACCTATATATGTATATGCACTTATTATCGAGTCAGCACACGAGTCGCAGACTGGAGGCGCGATCGTGGGTCAGCTTATATATTATTATTATCGAGTCAGCACATGAGTTGCAGGCATGATGCGCGATTGTGGGTCAGCTTATCATTATCAAGTCAGCACACGAGTCACAAATTGGATGCGCGATCATGGGTCAGCTTATAATTATCGAGTCAGCGCATGGGTCGCATGTATGATGCGCGATCGTGGGTCAGCTTATTAGTATTGAGTCAGCATGCGAGTCGCAGGTATGATTCGCGATCGTGGGTTAGTTTATGACCTCAGTCCTTATGACCACCCATATGACTCTGGCCGGTTGTCTTGTTATGGTACTGTATTATCACTTGAGTCTGAGTCACTTATAGTGGGATTGACAGGTATTGTGTAAACGGAGGATTTGGCACTTGCAGTTCATTTTCAGTTGTTACTTGGATTACATTATTTGCTTATGTACTTGTTGATTTCTGCTTCACATGCCTACTGCTTTAGCCATATCTCTTTTTATATTATATTGTTGGACCTTAGTGAGTATCTAGTCGACCTCTCGTCACTACTCCTTCGAGTTTAGACGGGATACTCACTGGGTACGTATTTATTTATGTACTCATGCTGCACTTCTTCTTCTTCTGTACTTGATTGTACAGGTCCGGAGGCTGGTACATCTGATTATCAGGCCGGTGCTAGATACTGATTTGTGTGATTAGACTTCACGCTGAGCTGATCTTCCTGGCGACCTCCTAGCAGCACCCTGAAGTTCCTTTTGTTATTTTCCCCGTCTATTTAATCCAGACTATGGATTTGTATATATATGTATCTTGTATATTCTGATAGTTGCCCGTGACACTCGTGACACTAGTTCCTGGCACACACGTAGCGTATATTTTGGGTTTTTGGGCTATATATATTATGTAGACATGCTTATCGTTTGGTTCACGTATTTATGGTTTTACTTCATATCGCAAGCTATTATCATATTCATATGTGATTAAAAATTGGTAAATGTTGGAATGTTAGGCAACTGAGGAAGGCAACTCATAGTGTCATTCATGTTGGCTGGCCTAACCCCGCTGTTGGGCGCCATCGTGACCTAAATTAGAATTTGGTTCGTGATAACGTGGTATCAGAGCTTTAGGTTCACGTAGTCTCACGAGTCACGGGCAGACCCAGTAGAGTCTTGTGGATCGATACGGAGACGTCTGTACTTATCTTTAGGAGGCTATAAGGTGTTAAGAAACTCCTCTTTGTTCATATCCTATCTTGCAACCGATGATGTACTCAAATTTGATCTTCTACTCTCTCACAGATGGTGAGGACGCGTACTTCTCATGTTCCTGATCCGGGAGAGGATGCTACCCCCGCCGCTCGAGGCCGTGGTAGGGGCAGGGGTAGGGAACCTGCTCGAGACAGGGGACGAGGGTGTCCCAGAGTTGTACCAGTTGCACCACTTGAGGATCCTATTATCGAGGAGCGGGATGAGTTGCCTCCCATTACTCCTACTCCAGTGGACTTCATGACGGCGCCAGGCTTCCAGGAGGTCATGGGCCGCATATTGAGATTCATGGACACCATGTCCCAGCAGGCATACTTCCAGCAGATCCTGCCACTTCCTAGGCGGGAGGGGGAGTTCAGACCCCTACCGCTCAGGCCACCGGACAGGCAGCAACACATCTCACTCCAGGTACACCGCCCATGGGTGGAGTTCAGCCTATAATAGCACAGCCAGATCCTAGGCCAATTGCAGAGGGCGACCAACAGAAGATGCTAGATAGATGGACCCGGCTTCGCCCTCCAGTCTTCGGGGGTGAGCGGGGCGAGGATGCCTAGGATTTCATTGACATGTGCAGGGAAAGACTGCACAACATGAGGATATTGGAGTCGCATGGGGTAGACTTCACTACATTTCAGGTTGAGGGTCGAGCTCGCCGCTGGTGGTAGTCATATGTTCTTAGCAGGCCAGCGGATTCTTCTCCTGTCACGTGGAGTCAGTTTACTCATCTATTTCTGGATAGATACATTCCGTCGTCTGAGAGGGAGGAGCTTCGGGGTCAGTTTGAGCGGTTAGAGCAGGGGCAGATGTCCGTGACGGATTATGAGGCGAGGTTTTCAGAGTTATCCTGCCATGCTCTCATGATATTGCCCACTGATGCCGAGAGGGTGCGGCGGTTTGTGTCAAGCTTACATCCAGGTATCAGTACCTCTATGGCCAGAGAGGTAGAGATGGGTACCATGTACCAGCTTGTAGTCGAGATAGCTCGACGGGTTGAGGGTTACCGACTGAGGAGCAAGGAGTAGGGTCTGCAGGGTTAGCAGGACAAGAGGTCCAGATCCTCAAGTGACTTCAGGGGCGCTCCAGCTAGGGGCAGGGGTCAGCTCGGAGGCGGTCAGTTCAGTAGGCCTTCATATACAACACCTCCACTACCTCCCAGGGGTGTTCCAGCGAGGCCTTAGTTCAGCGCCATGCCAGAGCACTCTACCGTCCTCCAGCCATACACAGTTCATCCAGTGGTTACTCCAGTCATTAGAGATCCTCCGGTTCCTATTTCAGTCTTGTGTCAGATGATTCTCATCGCACTCCGGCCATTCGGGACTCTTACTCCACAGGACAGCAGGATATGTCACATTTGAGATGCTACGAGTGTGGGGACATAGGCCACGTGAGGAGGGATTGCTCCCACTATCATAGCAAGGCCGTGCAGCAGAGTCACCAGCCTATGATTTCAGCACTAGCAGTTCGACCACCTAGGGGTGGGGGTCAGGTTGTCAGGGGCCGTCTTAGAGGGGGAGGTCATTCAAGAGGGGGTCAGTCAACTCCAGCTCGTTCTGGGGGAGCTCAGTCTTCATGTGCTACAGCCAGATTCTATGTTATTCCAGCCAGATCTGACGCAGTGGCCTTAGACGCCGTGATTACAGGTATTATTTCAGTCTGTGGTAGGGAGGCTTCAGTTTTATTTGATCCAGGGTCTACATACTCATATGTTTCCGCATTATTTGCTCATTTTCTAAATGTTCCTCATGAGTCCTTGGGTTTTCCTTTGTATGTGTCCACTTCTGTGGGCGATTTTGTGGTAGTAGACCGGGTCTACCGATCTTGTGTGATTACCTTCTGTGGGCTTGAGACTAGAGCCGACCTGTTATTGCTCGATATGGTTGATTTCGAGGTTATTTTGGGCATGGATTGGCTATATCCTTATCATGTTGTGTTGGATTGCCATGCCAAGACAGTTACATTAGCCATGCCTGAGTCGCCGAGGTTAGAGTGGAGGGGTTCTTCAGTTAGTGCATTCAGTCGGGTCATTTCCTATATGAAGGCTCGGCACATGGTCGAGAAGGGTTGCTTAGCTTACCTTGCTTTTGTGCGGGACACCACCGNGGGTTTGATAAGTTGGTATTTTACCAACTTAACTCCTCTCAATACTTAAGCTTTTGTGTAATTTTATTGAGAAAATAAGGCGTTCATTGATGATTATTGTCATATTTCAGGTGTCAAGTGATTTAGAGTGGATTGTGAAGAAATCAAGTGAAAACAAGTCAAAAAAGGAGCTAAAATGGAAAATAGGAAAATCTGCCCAGTTGTTACACTGTGCGATCGCATATATTTTTGTGCGGCTGCTTCGCGCCTCTTTTCTTTGGCCTAAAAACACTGTAATATTGTGTATAAGGTGCCTGTT
>MDKH01148278.1:0-11666 GCA_005239495.1 Nicotiana undulata
ATTTCTCCTTGCCAGAACAATAGAATTGTATTGAATATTTCCATGCACTTTAGACTTCGTGTTGTTGACTTTCATATTAGTGTTGCCTTGTGTGTTATTATTCGTCGCACGAGGGGACATGCCGTGTTGACCGAGCGTTATTATATATGCACGACGGGACATTCTATGCCGAGTGATTGTGAGGTTATGCACGAGGGGACATTCCGTGCCGAGCGTTATTATATATGCACGAGGGGACATTCCGTGCCGAGTGATTGTGAGGTTATGCACGAGGGGACATTCCGTGCCGAGCGTTATTATATATGCACGAGGGGACATTCTGTGCCGAGTGATTGTGAGGTTATGCACGAGGGGGCATGTCGTGCCTTTTTCTGTTCATTATATGTTTGAGAAGCTATACTTCTACCGTGTCTGTACGTTTCATTTATTACCTTGTACGGTTGTGTTAGCATACTGTTACCCTATCTCCCCCGCATGTTCTCCCCGTATCTGTCTTACTTGCCTATTTCTATTGTCATTTTTCCTGCTATTATATAAAAATTGCACAGGTACATATGTAGTGTTGGTCCTAGCCTCGTCACTACTTCGCCGAGGTTAGGCTCGACACTTACTCAGTACATGGGGTCGGTTGTACTGATGCTACACCTGCACTTCTTTATGTTGTGCAGACTACGCAGCCGGACCCGGAGATCACTGACGATCGGAGCATCTCATTCAGTCACACAGGAGACTCGAGGTAGACCCGCAGACGTTCGTGGGCCTTGACGTCACCTTCTACTTTCCACTATCAGTTCTGTCTTACTTTGTATTTCAAAGACAGACTTATGTATTTATTTCAGACCTTTTGTTTGTAGTAATCTCTTAGATAGTCCGTGAGTAGGTGACACCAGTTCTGGGATTTGTTTATGGGTTTTATTTCGAAAAGTGCTATGTTGTATTTTGGGTTATTTTGTTAAATTTTATATGGTGGGCCATCGAAACCTTGGTTATCTTGTTCGTATTTGTTGTTAATAAGTTTTATTAGTTCAAACGTTGGCTTGTCTAGCGGCTTCAACGTTAGACGCAGTCATGGCCCGAAGGTGGGATTTCGGGTCGTGACAAATTCATACCTTCGTATCTATACCAAATCTGTTGTAAGAAAAACAGTTACAAAAGAGTTATAGACGATACTCAAACACATGTAAAATGTTACGAAAGTTCAAAATAATACAAAGACATTCTTCAAAACATTGTTCAATAAAACATGTGAAATTCTTATCTCTCTTTTGTACATTTACACCATTATGAAGTTGAAACGTCTTCTTCATTAAGTGTCGATAAAAAAAGGGCCCTCTTTCATAAAATCATGCTTATTTCGAAAAGGCACGAAAAATCAAAGCATTTTTCAAATGCAAAGTCAAAAACTAAGGGGTAAAACAAAAACCCTAACAAAAAGCATGCGAAGACTTAAGAGTAAAACAAAAACTCGAGAAATCAAAAGTCACGCTACTATTAATATTAATATTACGCCAAAAAACTAAGTATTAACTTAGTCTTAAGGCGGATTTGTTTATACAAAGGTTGCCCCTAAGTTGTCAGTTGGGGACTTACAAGAACCAAACCTGACCCCCAATGGGACCGGGGGTAACCACCTATTGTTGCAAATAAAAAAAAAGACCAATTTCCATAAAAACTTTCACTAGACAGGGGGATTATCTTTGGTAGGAGGAGCGGCTTGAGATGGAGAGGCTTGTGTAGCAGCTTCATCAGCGACCTCAACTTCAAGTGATGAGAAATTCTGACTTTGCCGAGACTTTTCAATCGTCTCTTTAGTTTTGGCAATTTCATATTCCACGCCAAAATTCTCTTGGCCCATTTACGTCAAATATGTCAAGTCGGGCATTCAAATATGCCCAACTTACATCAACAGCTACTTTGTCCTCATGAGCCTCGTAGTCTTTCTCCCATTGTTCAGCTTCGGCTCTTAGCTCATCTCTCTCAGCCACCGCAGCATCATGAGAAGCATGCAAAGGTGCAAGGGATCTTTCCAGAAACTGGACCTTATCTGAAGATTTACGGATGTCTTCTTAGGTCTGGGTAAGCAATTGCACGAGTTCACCAGAGTAAGCCTCCTTTTGATCCAACAAAGCCTTCAGGCTCCTAATCTCTCCGGTGGCATGGGAAACCTGCTCTGCAAAGAAAGACTCCAAGATGTTTTTATCCTTACCTGCCTGATTTGAAGACGCCTTCTCTATGGCCAGTTCCGCTGCAATAACTCTGATCTGTTGTTCCAAGGTACATTTCTCCTCCTCCGTTGCCTCCATATCAAGTTGTAGACTCTCGTACTGCTTCTTCCAATTGTCAACCTCGGTATGGAAGTCATTTGTTGATTGCTCAATTTGAACGACTCTCTTAATCAATTTTGTGCCTATAAGATTGATCTACATAAAAGGATAAGTTAGATACGGTAAAAAAATATACATATGAAGAAGGAGAAAATTCTACCTTTAGGGACGAGTGCACAATCTTGTTCATCCAAGTTAAGGAGTTGTGACTTTCCAGCTTATACTTCTCAACCGGTCCTATCAAGGGCATTAACCATACATCAGCTTGACCCGACTTTTTCAAGAGGCTGCCTCCCGCAGGAATCTCTATCGTTACTTGCTTCATCACCCCCTACTGGAAGACCCTACTTCAATAACAGAAGGCACGGAAGTAGGGGCGGATGAAGGAGCAACGGATGGAATAGGATGAGGAGAAGAAATAGCAATGGGAGCAGAAACAACAACGGGAGCAGTAACCGGAAGTTCCGCAGGAGCAGATGGAGGGAATATAGCAAGAGGTGCTTCATCAGAAATTGTACCGAAGCCTTGCTGGAACAGATGATCAATTGATTTATTCACAGGAGAGGGAGTTGCATCTTCAGGAGTGGAAAGCTCTGATTCAGGTACGGGAGGATCAAAAATGGGAACAGACTCATCGTCAGAAATGACTCTCCTCCTTCGCGACATATGAATCAGCGAACCCTTCTCCTGTTCTTCTTCTTCCTTCAAGATTTGGGACCCACTTTCCTTCCTTTTCGATGAGGAGGAGCCACCAATGATTTCCTATGCCTTAGCTAGGGAAAGTTTTGAAGCGGACACAGCAGCAGTAGAAATCCCACGAGCAGGAAACCCTAACAAATGAAAAGGATCAGATAAGCTCAAAAACGGAAAATAAAGAAGTAAAACAAACCCCACTTACCATGGGTTTTCACCTTCCAACCAAACCTCGAAGAGAGGTGTTTTCACGAACGTTCTTCTAAAGGAGCGATTAACAAAAGTTTTTCTACCTAATCACGAAAACCGGAGACATTCTCGACGGTTCCCATGGTTGCTGCAAAAGAAAAAGAAACAGTCACGGTACTGATAGTTTATTGAAAACATAAAAGGAAAGTGAGCAAAACTGTACTCACGTGCAAAGTTCCACTTCTCAGGGAAGGGGAGATTTTCTTCACCTACTAAACCTATAGTAGGGACAGCAACGTATCGAACATACCACCCTCTATCCTTTTCATCATCCAGTATAACTAACACTCTTTTACTCCTACCCGCGAGAGTAAAAACTCCTTGGCGGAATAACATCGGGGAATAGAGATGAATAAGATGATGAAAAGTAAAGGGGACGGAAGCCAAATTGGCCAAATACCTAAGGCATGCAACTGCCCTCAAAACAAGAAGACCGACCTGTCCCAAGCAAATATTGAAGAATCGACAGAACTCAATGATAATAGGGTCGATGGGAGGCTTGAATCCTAATGTGAAGGGATAAGTGTATACAAAAAATACCCAGTCCTATAAGAAGTTATTCTTTGATTATCATTAGGAACTACAACTGGAAAATCAGGCTTCCAACAGTAGTCTCTACGTACGAGTGACACTAAACCCTCTGTTATTTGGGTAGGATAAAGGTTAGCATTATCATGTGATGACATGGAAGAAAGCTGCATACTGATGGCCTCATTATCTTTTACAAAAGAAAACTCGACAGGGACAATCTCATCGACTCTCAGTTCGCGAAGTGGTTCATTGTGTTCCCTACACTTTGATGAAGATCTAGAAGCCCTAGCCCTTGAAGAAGATAGAGAAGTATTATACCTAGAAGATGGCGGGGGAGTATTAAGAGAAGAAGAAGAACCTCTGGAAGGTGTAGAATTTAAACTCCTAATTCTACCACCTCTCCTACTCCGGGTCGGAGCAGAAGAATGAGTTAATTCATCTACAATAATTACCTTTTTGGGTTGCTAGCTTGAGGAAGACATGTTTACAAGAAAGAAGAATTTACAGAACAATGAAAAGGAGTTAGAAGTTTTTCGTGAAAGCAAAGGAAAGAAAAGGGGTATTTATACTCAGAAACGACCGTCAAAAAATGGAAAAACAGTGATGTGAAAGCCATAATTGAAACTGTCACTTTGTGACTGATGCAGCCGCAAAAATCCCTAAATGGCGCTGAATAATTGCAGAGCTAATCCAAGAATAACACGTGTCATGAGCATTAAATGGAAATGACAAGCGATGAATATGTTCAGAGACGGATGCAATGGTATGAGTGAAGCGGCGGTAAAATATTCTCGCCATAAATGAGTATCTACTTACCAAATATTTAATCGATAAATAAATGGTAAGTGGGGGGGGACTATATGTATTGGTAAAAATAGGCTTCACACGTGTATTAATTCATATGACAAGGCAATCCATGTGGAGCAATGAAAACATGACAATTGGTCGCAACTTTACAAAGAGGCACGAGACAAAGAGGAACGAAATAGCATACCCACGAAGCAGTTAAATACGGGAACCTCAATCTAATTGAGGATTTAAAGAGACACTGTCAGAATGAATCAAGGCAGAATAAAGGGAAGGTTCAAAGATCTACAATCAATGAGATAAATGTTACATAATCTTCACGCAACAGTTACGATTAACCATTGTAACGTTACATTAATGTCATTATTAGTCATTAATGCTCAATCATTAATAAGAGTAGGCGTTATATTAAGGAATTTCCTATAAAACGGAGTAAAATATAACTTGTAAGGACACGTTTGAACCACTATTGAATTACACTTACTTTTATGCATCTTTGCTGCTTTCTATTTACAAATCTGATTATACTTATTTTATTGGTTATCAGAAGCCCGAGTACTTCTTAAAATAGCTTTGGCAGAGAATATAATTCTTTGGTTAAACAACCTCGTCACTACTCGACTGAGGTTAGGCTTGGAACTTACTGGGTACTGTTGTGGTGTACTCACGCCCTTTCCTGCACATGTTTTTCGTGTGCATATCCAGAATCTTCTTACCAGCCTCGTTCATAGTTGCAGTCGCTGCTGCCGGAGACTTCAAGGTACATATGCCCGCGCCCGCAATCCTCGGAGTCCCCCTCCACTCCTTTATGTTCATTTTTCCCTCATTTCTATAGGCAGTGATGTATATAACAGTAGGACTCGCAGAAGTTTGTGACTTACGGTGTTCCGGGTCTTGGGAATGTTTTGTACTTTCAGAAGTTGATAATTGTATATGGCGAGCGGTGTCTCAAGTGCTTATATTAATTATCTATTATTGTTAGCTGTTAATTTTTATGTTTTCATTTTCGTTTCCGCAAAGTGTTAGGCTTACCTAGTCATAGAGACTAGGTACCGTCACACGACGATTCATTGAGGGAGAATTTGGGCCGTGAAAACTTTTAATACCACAACAACTAACAATTAAGGAGTAACAATCTAATAAGACATGGAAGGCATAGCTAAGCGAAACATTCACGGTACAATAAGATAATTTTCACCTGCATGCTTTAACCCATGACGATGCATATATACTCGTCACTTTGCATATACACCATTCCCACACATAATTCACGTAGCAAATAAACCAACAAGTCTTAATTCATTCAAGTCAAACTTAACCATGATACTTACCTCACTCCACAACCAAATCAACAATCAATCACGGCCTCGCCTTTTGAACAAGCCTCCAAACCAACCGAATCTAGCCAATTATCGATCAAATAATTCATAATAAGCTTTAGAAACTATCCACGAATGAAAAAGATTCAAGTTTAGTCATTTTTGAAAAATTTAACCAAAAGTCAAACTCGAGCCCGCTTTGTCAAAATTCGAGATTTGGACCAAAACCCGATTACCCATTCACCCCCGAGCCCAGTTATATGATTTATTTCGAAATTTGATCCCAATTTGAGGTCTAGATCTTAATTTTACAAAATTCCTAAATTCTTCCCAGAACCTCTAATTTCTACTATGGAATTCATAGATTGATGTTAAAAAAATTTGAAAAGTAATTAAAGTTGATTGAAAAATAACTAGAGATGCTTACCAATGATTTGAGAAGAAAAATGCTTCAAAAATCACCTCTAGAGAACTTAGGTTAGAGAAATGGTATAAAATAAGTTAAGTTCTGTTATTCCCCTCTTTTACCTAGCTGCAGATGTCGCATTTGCGAATACTTGTTCGCAAATACGATCAGTGCATCAGGACCAATGAAGCCGCAAATGTGACATAATTCCCGCAAATGAGATCTACCCCCTCCATCGAAATGTGGGTTGAGCTTCGCCTATGCGAAGCTATCCTAAATGCCTAGTGATCGCAAATTAGACCAGCGATTGGCCCTCATCCACAAAAGTGAACCTGTCTTCACAAATGCGAAGACACCCAACCCATACCATTTATTGAAAATGCGATCCAGTGAACGCAAAGGCGATCCTGAACTCGCAAATGTGTCATATGCAACTGGACACCAGCAACTGCAAGGCACTAATAGTTGCAAACCCATCTGTAACACACTCAAAATTCACCTGAGTCCCTTGGGATCCAAACCGAACATGCACACGAGTGTAATAACATTCTACAAACTTTCTCGCTACCTCAAATCATCAAATAATATCAAACAACAAGAATCGATCATCAAAACTCAAGTTTTCAACTTAAAAACTCAATTTTCACAATTTCTCACATAACTCGCCGAAATGCGCTAGGTAATCCCGGACCCCAGCCAAACATGCGTACGAGCCCAAAAACATATATGAACCTAACAAAATCATGAAAATACCGATCCGAAGTCGTATACCAAAAATATTGAATGTGGTCTACTCTAGCCTCATTTTAAGTCAAAAAGCACTTTTTCTTCAAAATTTTACGTTAAAAAATTCCTAAAAATGACAAGGACCACATACGCAACTCACAAAAATATCAAATGAATCTATGGGAGGTCTAGGAACACTAAAATTAAAGCTAGTACTCAGAACGATCTATCGAGTCGTCACATTTGATGTCACTTTCCTATTTTATCATGTTGTTTCTATTTTATTTCGGATAGTGTTGTATTTCTTTAAACTCCTGTATTCAGCTGAATCTAGTTGCTCATGTACTTGTTACACCAGATCTCGGGGTGGTTTATGTTATGCTATTGACCAATTATCAGATATTTATTATTTTCTTTATTTCGTATTATTTGTTGTGTTGGCTTGCTTGGTATTCATTGCTATACGTCATCACTACCCCACGATTGGAATTTCGGGTCGTAACAAAGATAAAAATCTTTGGTAGAATGAAGAATTAAAATGAAAATATGTTATAATAATATTCCAAACTCCATCAACTATCCTAATAAAAATAAATTACTCCATTATGGAGAAAAATAAAACTATTAAAAACTAAAAAGAAAATATTATCCTATGAAGAGAAAAAGAAAATAAGATAAAAGGACTAAGACTAGTTCTTATGTCTTGTCAATTTGTGTGCTGACCTGATAGGTCATTTTAAGTTTTAGCCTTTATTTTCGTCTTTCAAGACCTTTATTAGCTCTGTTTAGTATTTCTTTATTTGCGTGCAAAATCGGTGTCTTATTCCGAAAAAAATGTATGTGAAAAACTGAAAAAAATATGAATTGTAGCCTTAAAAATGATTTGAGTTGACTACGGTCAACATTTTGTGTAAACGGACTCAGATCGGTATTTTGATGATTCCAGTAGGTCCGTATCGTGATTTTGGACTTGGAAATATGCCCAAAATTGAATTCGGAAGTCCCCAACATGTTTGACGTGATTTGTTGAAAACTGATAATTTGAAGGTTTAAGGAATTTCCGAAGTTTGACCGTAGGTTGACTTTATTGCTACCGAATTTGAATTTTGGTTACGGCACTTGGTGTAGGTCCATTTTACTATTTAAAACTTGTCTGCAAAATATGGTGCAAAACGGAGTTGATTCGATATGATTCGGGCGCTCGGTTGTGAATTTTAAAGTTCTTGAGGTTCTTTGAAAATTTCATGTCTTTTGATGTCCGCTTCATAGTTCTAGGTATTATTTTGGTATTTTGATCATGTGATCTATCTCGTATGATGTTATTACACTTGTGTGCATGTTTGTTTTGGAGGGCTCGGGTGAGTTTCGGATAGGCTACGGGTCATTTTGGACTTAGAGTTTCAAGTTTCAGTCATTCTGATGGTGTCTGGTGTTGTGTACTTTGCGATCGCGAAGCTACTCTCACAATCGCGAAGGAAAACTTGGGGCTGGGGTGGTTTTCTTCTACACGAACGTGGAGAAGCGGTCGCGAACGCGAAGCGTCGCAGGGATTACCCTTCGCAAATGCGACCACTCACTCGCGAACGCGATGGGTTAAGTGAGATTCTCGAGGAGGCAGAGGTTGCTCTACGTGAACTCGAGCCCAGGCTTGCGAACGCGAAGGCCACAGGGATAAGCCATCGCGAATGCGTACAACCTCTCACGAACGCGAAGGCCAATAGGTCGTAATGCTTCACGATCACTTTAGGTGTCTCGCGAATGCGATGAACACCTGACGCCAAGTCTTTAAAACTTCTAAAAATAGGGAATCATCCCACTTTTCACCATTTTCAAGTTTGAGCTCGGCCTAGAGGCGATTTTGAAGAGGTTTTTCATCCCAACTTCGTAAGTTAGTAGATTTTAACCTTTAATATATGCTTTTTCATGGTAGAAATTAGAGGTTTAGGTAGAAATTGAAGATTTTGCAAAATTGAGATTTAGACCTTAAATTGAGGTCGGATTTCGAGACTAATCACCTAACCGGTCTCGGGAGTGAATGGGTAATCGAATTTTGATTTGAATCTCGGATTTTGACCAAGCGAGCTTGGGGTAATCGGGTTTTGATATGAATCTCGGGTTCTAAAAATATTAAAGATTGAATCTTTTTCACTCGTGGGAAGTTTCTAAAACTTATTTTGAATTATTTGAACTATATTTGGTTAGATTTTTGATTGGTTTGGAGGATAATTCTTCAGAAAAAGCCGCGGCTGAGCATTGATTTGGTTGCGGAGTGAGGTAAGTATCGCGGTTAACCTTGCCTTGAGGAATTAGGACTTGTTGGTCTATTTGATATGTGTTTTATGTGTGGGGACAATGTATATGTGAGGTAACGAGTACCAATGCATTGTCATTGGGTTAAAGCATGCGGGTGAAAATTTTTTCCTTGTATTATATTGTTCCGTTAATTATGATACATGCCTATTGCTTAGGTTAAATTATTTCTTCTTTGATTATTCGTTTCATATTTATTGCTTATTTTAAAGTTGTTGAATATTTTTGGAAGTTGAAGTTTGATATCATGGCACCATATTTAAAGTTAAATTATTCTCTTCATTATTTATCATTCGAATTCATATTATTATTATTACATGGCGAGAAAGAGAGCAAAAGCACGAAGGGTGATGCTGTGCCATTTCATTTATATTATCATTATTACATGGTGAGAAAGAGAGTACAAGTACGAAGGGTGATGCCGTGTCATTTCATTCATAATATTATTACATGGTGAGGATGAGAGTAAAGCACGAAGGGTGATGCTGTGACATTATATTCATATTATTGCATGGTGAGGACGAGAGTAAAAACACGATGGGTGATACCGTGCGATTTTCATATCATTGATTTTCCCGATTTTCCCGATTTTGGTGATTTACTTGGTTATTTCGTGATTTCAAACCTGTCATATTTGTTTATATCTTACCCTTTCGCATGCTCGCTCTCAATTAGTACGTTATCATTCTCTGTTATTATTGTCGCTTAATATACACTTGTATAAGTTTATTTACGTAGGTGTCTTGTCATAGCCTCGTCACTACCTCATCGAGGTTAGGTTCGACACTTACGAAGTACATTGGGTGGGTTGTACTTATACTACACATTTGCACTTCTTGTGCAGATACTGGTATTGGTCCTAGCTGCACTCAGTAGCTTTCTGCTAGGATCCAGTCGTAGTTGGAGACTTGAGTAGTTGCACAACGTTCGCAACCCTGAAGTTCTCTTACCTTATATCTTTAATGTTTTATTGAGTTCCAAAACAGTTGCACTTTGTTCAACCCTTATTTGTACCAATCTAGATGCTCATGTATTCGTGACTCCAGGTTTTGGCATATGTTTAGATTTTGTTGTTCGGAAAATTACTCTACTTCATACTTTTATCGTTATCATTGTTAATATTTTGTTTTCAACTGTTGAAATCGGTTAATTATCTATTTCACGTCGGTTTGCCTAACAAGTGAATTGTGATGACCCAAGGGGTCATTTTATGAATTTAGACTCCGTTCTAAGCTTATTAGCCATAAAAAGATTAATTTTAACTACCTCGATTTGTGTGCGCAGTACGGGCGTGAAATCGGAAAGCTTTTATGTTAAAAAATAAGAAACAATAATTTTTAGAATTACAAATTTTGGTTTTAGTTGACTTGAGTCAACATTTTGAGTAAACGGACTCAAATCTGTGTTCCGACGATCCCGGAAGGTCCGCAATAAAATATGGGACCCCGGCGTATGCCCGGAAATGAATTCCGAGGTCCCAAGCCTTAGAAATCAATTTTTGAAAGAAATTATTTTGCTGAAATATTTATGAAATAATGAAAAGAATTAATGTTTGAAGTCATTGGTATCGGGCCCGTATTTTGGTTCCGGAGACCGGTACAGATTTGTTATGATATTCAGGACTTTCCTGTGAAATTTGGAGAAATATGGAGTTCGTTTGACGTGATTCGGACATCCGGTTGAAAAGTTATGATTTATAAGTGTTCTCGAGGAAAATAATGAGTTTTGAGGTTTAATTCGTTGTTTTATATGTTATTTTCATGATTTGATCGAAGGAGCATGTCCATATTATGCTTTTAGACTTGTGTGCATGTTTGATTTAGAGTCGGGTGAGTTTCAAATACGTTTGGATTGTGGTGCGCTCGTTCTTTCTTATGCTTCGACGTCGTTTTTCAAAGCATAAATGATATCATATTGAACGAATGAGTTCCGATTTATGTTTTGAATGAAGTATTAGATCTGTATCGTAATTACGGACCCGTAGCAAAAAGAATCATCGAATTTGGACATCGTATGAGGATTTTATGGTCATTTTACCAAGATTGCCCAGATTTGTCTAGTTAATTATGAATTTGCCCCTGACGGCGTATTAAAAACCTGCACTATTTGCAAATCTTAAAACCTACATATCTCCTTCATTATAAGGTCAAATTGAGTGATTCAAAAGCCTAAATTCATTAGAATTTCACAAGGAATTCATTGGACACAAGAAAATCTAGTTTAGGTATCGTTTGGGACGAGAAACGAGAAAGAATAGCTGGCAGAAAAATAAATACAAAACGGGTAGACTTCTTCTTCTTC
>ML294570.1:9073-27893 GCA_005239495.1 Nicotiana undulata
AGGATCTGCACACACAGTGTGCAGGTAAATAACGAAAACAACCTACGATCTGAGGAGGTAGTGACGAACTCAACCTCCGTAAATAACAATTCGAATAATGAATATTTCAGAAATTAACCGAGTATATCAGTGACAATATCCATAAGTAACAATTAAATGCCATGTACGCATCATGCAACTCTCACAGGTAGTCCTCTCGGTACACATAATTGGCCATTGGCCCAGGGAAATCCATCCCGTAATATGTACGACGTGGTGACTCAGTCACTAAGTACCGAGGGAGCAGGCCAATTCAGCCTTTCGGAGAAATCCATCTCCGGGATATCATACTCATCCATAATCTGTACCAGGGAAATTCATCCCTCAATATCTCATATCTCGAACAAATCCATGTCCAGGGAAATCCATCCCTCAATAACTGTGCGCTCACTGGGGGTGTAAAGACTCCGGAGGGGCCGCCAAGGATATGGCCCAAGCGCTATATATATATATATCAAACCCCCGAAGGGTATATCATCTCAACATTTGGCTCTAGGCCCATACTCAGTCAGAATTACCAGTCTCCTCACAATACTCTCATTATGTAACAGCCCAAACAATGGCAATGCATGATAAATAAATGAATTCTGAGACTGAAATACGAATACATGTATAATAACAAGACTGAGTATGCACAAGTAAAGTTCACAATGGAAACGATAGTGACATACCCTTTCCGGTCTCCACATATAGATATGAAGTCTTATCATTTATACTTGTTATGTTTCTTTTAGTTTCTATGCATTAATAGCGTTCACAGTACCGATATCATGGTGGAATAACAGTTAAACCGTGCCTGGGGATAAGCCGAGCCACAACAGTTCACCCAACACCCATATGCCCGTCACTTGGCGAGTGTATCACAGTAACTCTCATCAATTAGCATGTACATTGGGGTTTTGAACCCCTCAGTTCCAAGGTTGAAGCCGTTACTTACCTCGAAACCGGCTCAAGTCTACTCCGCCTGGCCCTTTCCTCGCGAATCGGCCTCCAAATGCTCCAAATCTATCAATAATCAATTACATAGCGTCACAATGTGCTAAGGAACAATCCCCAAATCAAAATTTAGCAAAAATACCAAAATCCCGAATTCGGTCAAAACCCGGCCCTCGGGCCCACGTCTCGAAGGTCAGAAATTTTCAAAACACTAGGTTCCTTGTCCTTTCCCGAGTCTAACCATACCAAGAACACGAAAATCGGACCTCAAATGGTCCTCCAATTCCCCCATTCTTCCTCTCTTAAACCCAAGCCCTAACCACCATTTTTCTACTGTTTTTACCCATGATTTCAACCTAAAATCGTTCTTAATGCACAACATAACGAGTTTTGAGTCCAAGAAACTTACCTCCTTGAAGAAACAACGAAATCCCTCTTCAAACCCCTTCAAAACCTCCAACCCGTGTGTAAAAATGGTGAAAAAGGACAAATTTCGCGAAGGCTGCCTTTTATAGTTCTGCCCAGGCATTTCCGCAACAGCGGTATCCTTCTCGCACCTGCCACACCGCAGGCGCGACATTTTGACCGCACCTGCGGAACTCACTTAAAATCTCATACTTCGCACCTGCAGCCTCATTATCGCAACAGCAATACCGCAGGGGCGACATATTGACCGCACCAACGGTCTTTCACTTAACACTCAGAGCCCGCGCCTGCGAATCCATCTCTCGCACCTGCGACCTCGCAGGTGCGATCTTCCTTCCGCCCTTGCGACGAATTCCCGCCCCTGCGCCTTCACTCTCGCGCCTGCGATGTCCGCACCTGCGGCCCAAGCATCGCAGGTGCGATCGCACCAGCAGTAGCAGCTTCAGCTGCAATTCAAGTTCCAATTTCTCCGTTTAACGCCCGAAATCAAACCCGAGCCCCTCGGGACCCCAACTAGACATACCAACATATCAAACATGGTTATTCAAACTTAGTCGAGCCATTAAAACACCAAAAACAACATCAAAACCATAAATTCTCATGCAATTCAAGCCTATGATTTCCAAAAATTTCCGAAATACGCATTTGATCGAAAACCCAACCAAACCATCTCCGAATGACCTGAAATTTTGCAGGCAAGTCCAAAATGACCTAACGAAGCTACAACAACTCTCGAAATCCCATTCCGACCCTCGGATCAAAATCTCGCCTATCAACCGGAATTCGCCAAAATACTAACTTCGCCAATTCAAGCCTAATTCTACACCGGGCATCCTAAAAATATTCTGAACACACTGCTAAGTCCCAAATAACCTAACGAAGCTATCCGAACCATAAAATCCGCATTCCGAGGTCGTTTACCAATAAGTCAACTCCGGGTTGACTTTTCCAACTCTAAAGCTCTCGTTAGAGACTAAGTGTCTCAATCCACTCTATTTTCACTCCGAACCCGAACCAACCAACCCCAACACTTCATGAACAGTCTAACCGAGCTACTACAAGACAGAAATAAAGGAATAGATGCATATACTGCGTAACGACGGACCGGGTCGTTACACCTTCTTTGCTTAACATGATACCACAGTTTCACTCGGGAAGTTAGAAGTAAATATTCATTTCACTTGTTATCAATATGATGTAATTTCCTTTTACCTTGGCCAAAGAAATCGCATCCAATGGAATGTCAGAAGTTGAAAGCATGACAATTAGAACATTGCTTAAGCTTTCCACGCTAGCTTATTTAAGAGGTACACCTGTTCTGATTTTTAATTCTTTTGCTGCTATGCTTTTTGTTCTGGATCATATTTTATTGCAATCTTAATATGAGAAGTAACATGAGTTTCCTTATGTGTGCACATTATAAGTCTAGGATTATCATTTTCAGTGGTAGTTAGTTATCTTCAGGTATTATCATTTTCTGACTTTTTGAATATCAATAACAATTTCCTGTAACTTAGAATTTGTTGTAGAAACATTATTCTTGATAGTTTCTAAGGTCTTGATTACATCAATCATATTGTGACAATAGAGCTGATGTGACACCATTGAGAACTCCAGGTCAGCTGAGAAGCTAATTTCCGCGTTACGCGAGAGAGTGAATTATGGTGCCGGCATTCGTCCTGGATTTACGACATCCGGGATTCCATCCATAGATGAAATTGCTGACAGAACCAAGAAGATGCTTGCAGGATACCAATATACTCTTGTTTAACCATGATTGTGGCCTCAAAACTCGCAAGTATACTGAAGTTAAGTCGTGCTCTCAGCAGTGGCTGGGGAATTGTTCAATGGTCCTACTGGAGCAAACTGGATTGCAGAGGAAGTGGAAGCAGAAGATTCTGTTGCACATCTTGCATTAATGACTCTGGCAACAGTTTCCTTGCAAAAGGTAAAACACTTCATCATCTAATAGTCAACCTGTCTCATTTATCTCTACTGTATCTAATTTATATTATTTGTTGTTTTGACAAATAGAACTTTTTTCTATAATATTTGGCGTTTTAGAAAATCGAGAAGCATTTTATCACGTTTCTCCACATTCATCCTTTCTACTCAGTTTGTGGAGTGTTAATTAAGCGAGACGTTTAATAGAGTGATAAAGGATAGTTCAAACAAATAAATGTCTTTCTCAAGGGGTATGCAAAGACCTTCGAAACAACTAATTTGAAACCTAGGTACTATTTTTTTCCTTTTTGATTTCAGAAATTGACGCGAAAAACTTGTTATATTCCTGTGTTAAGTATCGAGTAACTGAGCGATGAACAGGTAAATCATCTTCTTTTAGAAACGGGCAAAAGAAAATGCTGCCAAGGCTGCTTATATAGCTTTAACAAAATGTAAGCTAATAGCAAATACCGTTCTTTACTTTTCGACATTCTTTTGACATCTTTTCCAATTTCAGGCAACTGTTTCCCTCAGACGTGGAAGATGAAATCTCCAAAACCAAACCTTTCATGGAAACTACGGAACTCCAAAACAGTCCACATGGGCAGAAATGGTTACTGCATCTTTTGAGAAGTCACCTTCTTCAGTGGAATCATTGTGCAATCTGCATAGAGGAACTAAATCCTTAGCTGCAACGACATCATCACATCTCTCTCTCTCATGTTGATATCTACCAGACAATTTTTACCTGCTAAGATTGAGCTTATTTTACTTTTTAGAAACATTGCCAAGTCAGTTAATCTTTCATTGTACTAGTGACAAGCAATTGCATAATGTAATTTCCTATAATTTTGGATTACAAATCCAATAAACAATGCGATGAGTTCGTTCTGATGCTTTGATAGTGAAATTGTGAGGGATGATGATTGCTCCACTCTCTTCTTTGCGGACTTGGACTTCATTTCCTGGAGTTTGAACTACCACACTTATAACGAATTTTTCTTGGAGTTCGAACTTCACCTTTCAAACACCAGGAATAATTCGTGATAAATGTTCACTTTAGTAAAAGTTTCTAGTAGGGGTGGGCATATATCGGGTAAAACCGATACCCCAAACCGTTAATTATTTATTGAGTTATCGGTATTGGGTTAACGGTTCTATAACGGGTAAAAATAACTATTGGGTTATTGGTTTGGCCTCGGTTTGCAATTCTGTTATTGGGTAAAAATCGATAACCCAATAAAAATTAACTAATTTACTAATTTACCCTTAAGTATATACATACTATACTAGGGTTTCATAATTCCTTTTCCCTATTCTTTCTCAATTCTCAGTAAGTCAGTTTCTCAATTTTCCACCGCACCCCTACGGCCCAACCTTAGCAGTTCTCCGCCTCACCACGGCTCACTCCCTCACCAGTCACCAGTCACTAGTCAGCCCGTCAAGACTCAGGCCGGCGTCACTCGTCAGCCGCATCACGCCCTCAGGTTGGACAGGTGTTTCTCTCTTTTTGGACAAATCTAAAATTATAAAACACTTATAATTTTAACAAGTGTTTCTTTTTTTGGAATATTAAGAATCATAAGCAGTAAACTTCTGTTTATTTGATACATGGGTTAGCCAGTTTCTGATATTATCAATTCATAATTTCTGATAAATATTCATATAGATTATCGTAACATAACATGTAGTTTAAAGACTTGATTGTGTAACGTCGTCTTACTATTTTATCCCACTTTTTTCAGAATTTTTTCACTTCTAGTTAAACATACGAATCATATTCCACGTTTTATTATCAATACAATCATATTGCATTCCACCTTTGTAATCCTATATTTATGCATCATAAAGTTGTCAAAGACAACGGAAATCTGATCTATTTCTTGATTTCTGACTCAAGATAATTGAGAACTCGATAGTTTTATATATTGCGAAATTGTTTTAGTTATTTTATCTTATCGGGTAAACCGAACCGATAATGATCGATAAACGATTAACCGGTAACCAATATCTTATCGGTTTGGTTATCGGGTTATGATATTTGTAAACCGATAACCTATAGGCAAAGCCGATAATATTCAAAACCGAACCGAACCGATCGATGCCCACCCCTAGTTTCTAGAGTTTTTTCATACTTTAGCTTAGTATATTTTTGTAAACATTATTTTCGCATTAAAAAGTGGCTAAATATTAAATAGTTTTGTAAGTGTTGGCTAAAACTTAATTAAAATATGGCCATTTACCAATTTCTTCACATATTAGCTTTAAAATATTAGCTGATACGACCTTCTAAATTTGCTAAGTATTTTTCAAGAAATTAATGAACAACAAAAAATGAGTGGATGGAAATTATTTACACCTCCAAATTTTGCTAAAAATCAAATTACCCCTCTACTTTGAACGCTAGTTATTCTCTCCCTCATTTCTATATTAGCTTTTTTAAAATTCCTATTTCAACCTCTATACTATCAACATTTATCTCTTTACGTTTATTTAAAATGCTTATATTATATCACAATATTTTCCTTCTGATATCTATGCTATAAACTTACCTAGATAATAACTAAATCCTATTTTCAAAATAAAAAAAATGGTAATCAAGCATTTAATAATGAAAAGGATGAGCAGAATAAAAGTTAAAAAAATTAATTTGCTCTTATAAATTTGTTTTTAGCAATTAAATTTAAAAAATCTATTATACAATCGAGAATAAAAATGGCGAGAACCTTATAAATATATAATACAATGTAGGTAATACAAAATTTGATAATTATTCCAAGACTTTATAACAAACTTAAATATATACTTAATACACATTATATTATAATAAAAACCATAAATTTGTGATAAATTTATAGAAGGACCGTTTTGTTTATAACTTTATAAATTTAAGTTATAATTAATAATAAGGTATATAATAATTTAGTTATAGGTTCATAAAAAGTAGCATATAATCTTTTTAAAAGTTTTAAAATTTTCAAATAAGATGACACTATTAAATATTTACAATATACAAGGAGTATTAATTTATTAAGGGAGAAGAAATCATGAAAAAGATAAGGGGCATCACCAAACCAATTAACATAGGAAGCATAATAAAATTTTGGAATTTTGAGTACTCGATGATAAAATATTTATTCTTACACACACTTAAAAGAGTTAGTATGATGAATAAATTAACGTGATAAAAAGTTCAACATATTAAATGAGCCGTTGAGTTTGTGACACAAACTTCTATGAATTTAAATTGACTTATAATAAAAGAGTGCAAATTGTAGGGCGGAATTTTTAAACCTAAGAACTAATCAAGCATGCAACCTTGTAGTTGGGGCTTGGGACTTTCATGTAATTATAATGTTGCTTCAATTGAACTGAAAAGTAGATATTTTATTTAAATGTGTGTCTAAGAGTAATTAGAATTTAGTTTTCAATGGAGAATAAATACATTCAAAGAACCTATTTAAACTAGGCATGCTAATTACCCTAATGAAATAAACATGAGATAAATTTACTCATATTGATTTGATTTTTTTTTAAATAATGGAAGAATATTTAGTTTTAATAATATAAAAAAATGTTGTAACGGCACGGCTTGTCATATTGAGCTCTACCATGACGTTTGGCGGTTTGGGACCTTGAGTAGCTTCACTTTATGTATTATGACTTGCACGTGTAGTCGTTTTTTATTTTCGAGAAATTCGAAGTTGATTTGGAAGAGTAATTCTCAATTCGAACGCTTTAAGTTAGAAGAGCTGACAAGATTTGACTTTTGAGTAAATAATCTCAGAATCAGATCTAAAGATTCCTATAGGTTCGTAAGGTGATTAGGATTTTGGCATATGTTCTGGTTGAGTTTCGGGTGGTCCGGGAATGACTCGGTGCTTATTATCAGAAGTTTGTATTTTGGAAGGTTTTGAATCGGCTAAGTTTGACTTAGAATGAACTTTGGTGTATTGTACTTAGGGCGGTGTTCCGGGACCTTGAATTGGTTCATTTAGTTGGTTGGAACTTGTTTGTGAAGTTTGGTCATGATCCGGAATGTGTAAGTGGGATTTAGACGCGTTCTGCGAAGCATGTAGGTTTGAAAGCTAAGAGAGTTTAAGAAATTAAGTTTGATCTTTAGTTATTGGTTTCGATGTTGTAATTCGTGTTTCAAGCCTTTGGACAAGTTTACATAGAATATAAACTTGTGAGAATGATTGGACGGGGTTCCTCGGACCTACGGTGACTTTTGGGGTGATTTCAGACCACTTTTGGGCCATTTTGAATTGCTGATAACTGATGTCAGGGGTGTGAATTGCGATAATGAAAGTCTGGACCGTGATAGTGAAGAGCAAAGTGTATTGCAGGCCTTGTGAATCGTGATCGCGGAACGTATAACCGCGATCGCGTAGAAGGAATTTCGACTGTCAGAGGTTTGACTTTGGGAGCTTATATCTTGCAATTTATAAGAAATTTGGGGATGATCCAAAAATAAAAGTTGTATTCCTTTGAATCCAGTTTTCAGAAAATTAAATGTTTGTCATTTATATTTTTGTATAAAATGTTATGGCCATTATACTGAAGGGTGAATGTGAAGAGGAAAACACAATTTGTACACCGCATTCGTGGTACTTCTTGGTTGTAATCGCAATGAAGAAAATAATGCTGGAATATTTGTTAACCGCGATCGCGAAGAGAAGGTGTGGAAGGTATACTAAACATCCAATATCGGAATTTTGAGTTCATTTCTTCACTGTTAAGTTTTTGGAGCACGTGTAGTTAAATACATGGATTATAGATGGATCTAAACAAAAACATTAGTGAAACTATATGATTTTGGAAGAAAACCTAAAAATAGTATTTCTGAGTTTGACCACGAAATTGAACATGAAATTAGGAATAAATTACTATTTGAGTTTGTGATGCTATAGGTAATATTTATCTTCAAAAGATTTCGGATTCCGTAGTTGACCTTGTTGACTTTTCGTGTGGAGTTGAAATTATTTCTAATTGTTAAATTATGAGTCATTAACTATAATTTTTTGATTGGTTTGCACGTTCTTTGACTAGTTTCGGATCATTTGGCATTGGTTGGAGGTGTTAGAGAAGCATTGGATCCGGTTATCGAATTTCAGAGCTAGGTAAGTCTCTTGTCTAACCTTATAAGAGGTAATTTACCTTGTAGGTGCTATATTTGTTATGTGCTATATGTAATGGGAGCTACGCACGTATGAGGTGACGAGTGTCCGCGCGTATGCTAGATTCTTGATCATGTCCGGGCAGACTTAGACTCTCACCATGTTTCAATTGCATTACTTGAGTTATTCTTGCCTAATGAAATGCTTTTAATTATATTTTAGCTTGAGACTAGACTTGCATAGAATATTGAACTTGCTATTTTAGATACTTGACGTGCTACCTGATTAGTCGCGAAAATACCTCTTTTTACGGATTTTTCTAACGTTGTACGTATTTGTCCGAATGTTTCTTAAATTTCATAACTCACACTTATATTCATGAGTGAGGCGTGTGATCCATCAAAGTTTCATTATTCATATGGGAACAAGTTGAACGCCTCTGTAGTACCAATATGGGATCGGGTCGTTCGCCTCGGCAATATTGTGAGACTCATTTATGGATCAGATCGTATGACCTTGGCAGTGTACACTATAAATCGGGTCATACGTCACGACAGGATATCATGCCATCACTCTAATGGGATTAGGTTGTTCGCCTTAGCAGAATCGTGCGTAACATTTGATACAAAGACATCGTACCTATGAATCTTCCTGACTTGAGATGTGACATTTTATATGGTGTTAACCATTATGTATTCCATTCGAGGAAGTATCTGGTAATTTAGGACATCGTATTTACTCTTCTGTTGAGGATTATATTATGAACTTATATCTGTTTTATTATACTTTAATTATTCGACGACTAGTAAGTATCGATGTTGACACCTCGTCATTACTTCTTCGAGGTTAGGCTAGATACTTACTGGGTAGGCGTTGATTTATGTACTCATACTACACTTATGTACTAATTGTGCAGGTACCGAGACATGTACATTTGGTGGTCATCTGGGCTCGTAGGCACAATTGTTAAGGAGATTTTGTGGTGAGTTGCTCTTTATGTTACGATCCACAGCACATGGAGTCCCCGTCCTATCCATTTACTGTACTCTATCTATTATTTTATTCTAGATAGTTGTTACAATAGTATTGTGTATTCTAGTAGATGCTCATGTACTTGTAACACCGAGTTTTGGGGATTTAGATTATCGTTTTTGGTTGTATAGATGTGATGATATTCAAATTTATATTTCAACCATGTTTGACCATTTAATATTATATCAGTACTTTTATATAAAAACAGAGAAATTCCGCTTATTTATCATCACCTATTGTAAAATGTGTTATGGACTATTAATCGATGTGTTGTTAAGTTGTTGGCTTGCCTAACGACAACATTGGGTGCCATTACGGTCTACAGTGAAATTTGGATCGTGAAAATATATTAATCGAGATTAATTAATTTTTAACATCATATGTGAGAAAGAGAGGAAACAATACAAAAGAAGAATGAGGACGAATAGGTGTAACGACCCGACCCGGTCGTTTTGAGAATTTAAGCTCCATTCGGTGGCCTAAGCTCTTCATATTATTTTAAATTAGGGCAAACCACGATTCCTTGGCCAAATTGAAGATGAGGAGAATTCCTATGCTGCATTACTATTCCAATGCTATTCCCTTAAGCTCATGCTTTGCTATTTCCCGTTCTGTTTCGGCATTTACAACCACAGATTGTTCTTCTTCTCATAGCAATACATCCATTCCGGAAAAGGGTAAACTTGGGGTAGCTAGTAGGTTTGAGATCGTCAAGTGTTTAGATGAGGTTGTGAGTCTATTCAGTCGAATGGTCAGAACACAGCCTCTTCCTTCTATTTTCGACTTCTCCAAATTATTGAAGACTATGGTAAATATGAAGCATTACTCTTATGTTGTTTCCCTTTTTCGACCAATGCTGAAATTGGGTATCCCAATTGATGGTTTCATCTTGAATATCGCGATCAACAATTATTGCCTAATGCATCGTTCCGACTGCGGATTTTCGGTGTTAGCCATTTACTTGAAGAATGACATTCCGTTTAATGTTGTCACGTTTAGAACCTTACTAAGGGGACTCTTTGCGGAAAATAAGATAAAAGATGCAGTTAACTTGTTCAAAAGGTTGGTGCGAGAGAATATTTGTGACTTGTGAGCCTGATGAAGTCATGTATTCAGTTGTCATGAACGGGCTTAGCAAAAATGGCCATACTCAAAAAACTTTTGATTTACTACGGGTAATGGAACAAGGAAGCACTAAGCCCAACACATACATCTATAACATTGTTATAGATGCCCTATGCAAATATAGGATGTTAGATGTTGCTATTAGCCTTTTTGAAGAGATGAAACAAAAAGGCATTCCTCAAGATGTTATCATATATAATTCATTTCGTCCAAAGCTGTGGAGATAAGGTGGAAGATAAAAAAGCTATATTTATAATAATAAAGAGAATCTATTCAAATTCATATTAGAAAATGGGATTATCAACTATACTTGACTGGAAAAACCAGCCAATCTACTCTCCTTTTTTTGGTCTCCCCCCTGTAACTTGATAAATCATAAGAGAAGAAGAAATCGTTGCGTAGAAAGTCTTGCTTACTATCTCCTCCATCTAAGTTATGTAAGAGGAAAAGAGCGAAAAGCTTACTTTTAGGTAGTGGCCTAAGCGCTAAGAAGCTCCAATCATGCTACTCAGACTATATGCTTAACACATGCAAGTCGAACCTTGGTTTTCGGAGTTCGAAAGAGAAGGGGAAGAAGCGGGGTAGAGGAATTGGTCAAACTCATCAGGCTCATGACCTGAAGATTGCAAGTTCGAATCATGTCCCCGATTGAGTGATGGTCTTTGTAATTTTGGTCAGTGGGAGAAGGTTAGGACTTTGTTCTCTAAAATGGTAAATATTAATATTTATCCGAATGTGCAAACCTTGACCATAGTGACAGATGGACTATGCAAAGAAGTGAAAGTTGAAGATGCTGAGGAGGTAATGAGATACATGATCGAAAAAGGTGTAGAGCCAGATGTGGTCACCTACAATGTGATAATTGATGGATATTGCTTGCACAACCAAATGGACAGAGCAAGGAGAATTTTTGATTGCATGATAGATAAGAGCATTAAGCCCACCATTATTAGCTATAACATATTAATAAATGGATACTGTAAGAAAAAGAAATTGGATGAGGCCATGCATTTGTTTCATGAAATTTCTCAAAACGGATTGGAACCTGGCATTGTTGCCTACAATACTATCTTGCAAGGTCTATTTGAGGTTGGAAGAATTGACTTTGCACAAAAATTCTTTGCTGAGATGCTAGCTATAGGGATCAAACCAGATTTATGCACTAATAGCATTTTGCTCGATGGTTATTTCCAGAATGGGCTTCTTGAGAAAGCTATATCGCTATTTCATGAGTTGGAAGTCAAGAGAGAAGATGCTGATATTGAACTTTATAGTGTTCTAATTGATGGATTGTGCAAACATGGCCGGTTCGACAAAGCTCATGCTATTTTTGAGAAGCTTTCTTTAATTGGACTGTTCCTAATGTGATTACGTACACAATAATAATTACTGGATTTTGTCTAGAAGGGTAGTTAGATGAAGCTAAAGATATGATAAGAAAAATGGATGAGAATGGTCATTCGCCAAACAATGTCACTTACGATATTATTGTGCAAGGATTTCTCAAGTTTGGCAAAACTAGTGAAATGATAACTTTTTCGAAGGAAATGGCTGGAAGGGGCTTCTCATTTGATGCAAGTACAGTAGAGTTACTAATAGATGCTATAGCGAAGGATCCTTCTTTGCTTAACATGATACCACAATTTCACTTGGGAAATAAGAGCTGATATTTATTACACTTGGTTAATTTAGCTATAGTTACCACTATGATGCAATTTCCTTTTACCTCTGTGAATAAATCATATCTAGTCGAATTGCGGAAGTTGAAACAATGGCAACTAGAACATTTCTTGAGCTTTCCAAGCAGGGTTATTGAGGAGGTACATCAGTTCCAATAATTTGATTGTTATGCCACTCTACTTTATCCTGGGAATCATATTTTAAGCGATTCGGGTTTCCTCATGTGTACACATTAAAAGTCCAAGAATAGCATTTTCAGTGGTAGAAGTCTTGTTTGAAATTTCCATAGCAGCTTTAAAACTATAAAGATAGTGGACTACTATGCTGCTCAGACACTCCGAAAATATCGCAGGGTGCAGTCGGATCCTCCAAAAGTAGTGTATTTTTGGAGGATCCGACTCGGGTGCGGCAGCATTTTGGAGAGTCGGAGCAACATAGGTGGACTAACAAAAACTGAGAAAGGTGAAAAACCTAAGATGGTTTCTCTTACATTTGATAAATTGTACGCTTCAAAGATTTTGAGATTTTGGTGTCATGATGATTGAGGTTGCTGCTTATTCATCTGAGAATCCTTCATTCTAAATTTTTAACTTTTTGTTTTCAGTATTCCACACATCAGTAATCAACAAGCACTTGAATATTTGGTGGAGACTATCACTGCTTCATCATTTTGCTGCACCTTCTTTTAATACTCCCTTTAGTGTCCTCTGCTTTGTGTCGGGAAAGCTTTTACTACGGTTTGTATCTTCCAAGTAAACTAGCTGAAGTACATCGAGAAATATGAGATTTCCAGCTGCTACTTAAACCAAAAGGTTGTACTTTACGAAGTTTTTTTGTGAAAATTTATCCCCATGTAGTGATAGAATTTCTTGGTCCTTATTAGACGCCCCTAGTGGTACCCCGAAATAAGGTTGTAAGGTTGATTTTTCGTCCTGATACCAAAAATTGAGGAAGCTCCCCAAGTCTGAAGGACCATCTAAATACTTCTGAGATCAACCAAGGTGAAAATATTAAGATGGTTTTATGTTACATTGATTGTTACTATACTTCAATTTCTTTTTTGATAATTTGGTATCATTACCATTGTGTTTGATGCTTATTCATCTAGGAATCCTTCATTCTATTTTATCTTTTTGTAGCTTTTTCCTTGTGTTTTAAGATCTGCAGGATCATATAAATACTTCTGTGATCAAACAAGATAAAGAGCTTAAGATGGTTTTTGCTACATTAAATTCCTTTGACTTTTGAGATTTGGCGTCAATGTCATTGCCTTATTTAGCGTGTCTTGTTGTCACGACCCAAATTCCCACCCTTTAGGCCGTGACTGCGCCTAACGTTGAACCCGCTAGGCCATCCAACGTATATCTGGCAGTAGTAATTTAAAAACCGTCTTAGTAAGGAATAAAACGCTAACCTTTCAACTTTAGCTAATTCAATCATATACTGGGATAGCGGAGGGAAATCATTTCACCGTACATCAATAACATGCCTTTCCCAACAATAATCTTTCCAACATCGATAATAAAAATAATAAAACTTGAATGCGGAAGGAGGAACATAACAATTATAAAATAACGCAAAACTTCCCAAAACCGGGGTGTCACAATCTCACAGACTAACTACCAGAATGCTAAATACAAGTCTGGAATGAAAGTACAACACTGTCTTGGAAATAAAGGAGAAAGACAATGAAGCGGTAAAGGAAAGAAGCCTCGGGATCCACGGACGCCAATGTATACCTCGAAGCTCTGACGTGGACTGAAGGTATCTCCCTCAGAACGCTCCACGGGGTCCGGTAACAGGATCTGCACAACACAAGGAAGTGCAGTGTAGTATCAGTACAACCGACCCCATGTACTGAGTAAGTGACAAGCCTAACCTCGGCCGAAGTAGTGACGAGGCTAGACGTAGCATAATACGATCACCTGTCATAGTCTAAGTAGATATATGTACGAGAATTTAACACATAATGTAACAGGTATGATCAAATAGACGAGATATGGGAAACAAATAGGGAAAATACATTAAAGAACAACATGAGTATTGGCACTTAAACGATAAAGTAAGATATGGAGTGTACATGCTGAGGGCACAGGAAAACAACATCTAATGCATAACGGTACAGTGATAATGCGACTGGAAAGTAAAAGCAGAAATCGGAGAAACAACTATCAGTATGAGGGAATCAATTAAATAACAGAGCACGACATGTCCCCTCGTGCGTAATCTCAAATATCAAATCGTCACGGCATGTCCCCTCGTGCATATATCACAACATCACAACACGGCATGTCCCCTCGTGTGTATATAATAAATATCAATCGGCACGGCATGTCCCCTCGTGCATATATCACAACATCACAACACGGCATGTCCCCTCGTGTGTATATAATAATTATCAACGGGCACGGCATGTCCCTCGTGCATATATCGCAATCATCACAACACGGAATATCCCCTCGTGTGTATATAATAAATATCAATCGGCACGGCATGTCCCCTCGTGCATATATCACAACATCACAACACGGCATGTCCCCTCGTGTGTATATAATAATTATCAACGGGCACGGCATGTCCCTCGTGCATATATCGCAATCATCACAACACGGAATATCCCCTCGTGTGTATATAATAAATATCAATCGGCACGGCATGTCCCCTCGTGCATAACAATAACTTCACTCCTCTTCCTTACCAGAACAGTATAAATATCAAAGGCAAGGAACTTTCAATATAATAGCAATGCAAGACAATAATGCTCAATGAGGGGATGCATATCGATACTACACACACAATTGCCCGGCAAGGGTCTCAGCTATACCAATCTCAACAAAGTATATTTAACAACGAATATTCATCCTCAATAACAATTTACATTTCATCCTTTCACCACAACCAACAATACATTATTACAAATAATGGAAATTACATAATATAAAAGACATGGAAGAAAAGCTACGATTACTATCACATTAAACCCACGGTCATACTAGACTCTCATCATATAGGTACTCGTCACTCTACCTATGCAACGAACATGCTTAACAAGTAAACACGTAGCAAACAATACCTATTCCCTCACCGAAGTTAGACAAGTCACTTACCTCGGGTCCAAAATAGAGCGATCAACCCTCTAACACCGCCTTTCCTTTATAATCCGGCTCCGAAACGATATTATCTAGACATATTCAACTCAAGTATATCAATAATGACTCAATAACTCAAACCCATAGCCTAATTACCCATTTCTAATCATTCTTCCTAAAATTCCAAAATTTGACCCCGGGCCCACGTGGTCGAAACTCGAGGTTCGGACCAAAACCCGATCACCCATATCCCCACGATTAAGAATATACAATTTGTTTTAAGATTCGACCACAAATTGGGGTTGAATCACCCAAAAATCTCAAAACCTAAGTTCTACCCAAAAGCCCCAATTTTCTAGTTGATTTCATGAGTTTAAGCCTAGATTTCTAGTGATTAGTGATGGATAATGGAAGAAAACGAGGTTACGAAGCTTACCCGAGTAGCAATGGAGGAAAACTAGACTCAAGGCTCGAAAATGGAGGTTGGGGATGGAGGAGAGGGCTGAACTTTGAAGAATTCCCGTGTTTGATATTCTGTTTTGGACTTAAGAATTAACTGGGCGAAATCACACAGTGCGACCGCAGGAATTGGGTTGCGATCGCAGAGGGTCAGGTTTCACAAGCTCTGCGATCGCGGTTGAAGGTGTGCGATCGCGGAGAATGACTGGGCACAACTATGCGATCGCGGACAGGGTTATGCGATCGCAGTGAACAACTACTCAACCCCCACCCAGGTACATTGCCTCTCTATGCGATCGCGGATGGGGTGATGCGATCGCATAGAGCAATCTGACCACCCATCCCCTTAAGCCTATGCGATCGCAGGGCTTCGTGTGCGATCGCACTGAAGCCCGCACCAGACACCAGAAAACTGAGCCTACACCAGATTTTCTAACTTGAAACCATCCCGTTAGCCACCCGAAACTCACCTGAGCCGTCGGGGCTCAAAACCAAAAACACACACGACTCCCGAAGCATCATACAAACTTGTTCAATCCTTTAAATCATAAGAATATCATCAAACACATCGAATTAAACCTCTAAATCCAATTAATCAAACTTAAGAACTTTAAGAATCTAGAATTCACTTTAATACGCCGAACCGGCCTAAACTGCTCGGAACGACTTCAAACTTTGCAGACAAGTTATAAATAACACCACACAACTATTTCCGGTCTCGGAATCTCATTCGGACCTCGGGAACATAACATCACTTTCCAAGTCACATTTCAAATTCTTCGAAACCTCAAAACCTCATTTTTTATCCGAAACTACTCAATTCACATCCGTTTTACACCAAATTCCACAGATAGGACAAATAATATATAATAAACTTGTTCTCGGCTCCGGAACCACAATACGGACCCGGTAATGAGGTTTTCACATAATTATTCACTTTCACATTCCTTTATTATTTTCAGAAAATAATTTCTTCTAAAATTCATTTCTCGGGCTTGGGACCTCGGAATTCGATTCCGGGCGTATGCCCAAGTCCCATATTTTCCTACGGACCCTCCGGGATCGTCGAATCACGGGTCCGGGTCTGTTTACCAGAAATATTGACCAAAGTCAACTATATCTATTTATTAATTATCAAATCTCATTTTTATCAAATTTTCACATAATAGCTTCCCGGCTACACGCCCGGGATGCGCACGCATATCGAGGTGAGACTAACGGAGGCTCTCGGAGCCTCGGAACACAGATATAGCTTAACTTACGTAAGATGACCTTTTGGGTCATCACACTTTTGCTGCTTATTCTTCTACGAGTCCTTCAGTATCACAAGCAACAAGCACTTCAATATTTTGTGGACGCCATTGCTGCTTTGTATTTATGGGATTTTCTTTATCAATATATTGTTGTAGTGTCTTCTTTTGTGCCTGGAAAGCTTTTACTACTATCTATCTCTAGTTGCACCCCAAAGTGAAGACATTTCTTCTCTTCTTCTATTCCATCGAGCATCGTTGTTGCTGTTAGGGTTCCAAAAGTCCATCCATCCTCCAGGAAATTTCTTCTTCTTTTCTTCTTCTTCTCCTTCTTAGGTCGAGGTAGGCCTAAGAAGTACCGGGAAAAAGTGATTAGGCAGGACATGGCGCTGCTTCAGCTCACCGAGGAAATGACACTTGATAGGAGGGTGTGGAGGTCGAGGATTAAGGTAGAGAGTTAGTAGGTAATTTATAGCGCTCAATGATAGGCTTAGTAGCATGCATTTCCCTTCATATTCTTTGATTTTTATTATGGTATGTGGTTTTGTTCGCCTCAGGTATTGTTTTACGTGCTCCTATTATTGGATACTATTTCTTTTTCCTTCCTTCCTTCCTTCTCCTTCTTCTTACCCTTTCTGAGCCGAGGGTCTATTGGAAACAACCTCTCTACCTGCATTATACCTGCATTAGATAGGGGTAAGGTTTGCGTACAGACTACCCTCCCCAGACCCCACATGTTAGTATCAAACTGGGTTTGTTGTTGTTGCTTCTTCTCCTTCTTTCTTCTCCATTTTTTCTCTCTTATTCTTCTTCCCGTCGACTGCTGCTAAGTGCTACGACAAGCAGCGGTCCTTTTTTTCCTTTTATTCTTCTTATTTAGCCTTTATTATTAATTTTTGTGTAAATTTCAATTTATAAACTTAGTTATTATATTTTGAAATGTTGTTGCTTTGCTGATTTTAGTATACTAAACATATACTTTTGTTCCAGTTATTTTCCTTTTTATTTGAAATGTTATTGATTTCAGTTATTAAATTTAATTTAATAAAGGTGTTGCTGATTTCTGTTTATATATAATATATATATTCAGTTTGTTTCATTATGTTTGTCTCTTTGCAAGGTTTACTTTATGTTTTTTAAGAATTGCGCTTCACTCCAATGAAGCGTGCGCTTCGCTTTTGAAGCAAGGCGAGCCGCTGTCGCTTTTTTGCGCTTCTCGCTCTCAAAAACACTGAGTAGTATGGTGAGGTGTGTGGAGAACTGAAGATTAAGAAATGCCAGAGTTTCTGAAAGCAAAAAGGAGAATGTAGTTGATCGTAAGTACAAGTGTATATTTTTGTTTATTTTTTGTTGTAACAAGATTCACAGCAAATGTTTTAGAGCCGGAAGCGTTTGTTGACTTTCTAGGTTCTTTACACTCACTGATTTTTTTTGGATGTACTCTTTCCCAAATCCCAGCATTAAGGATATTTCTTGCATTCCCTGCCAAAAAAGGTTATGTAGAACTTGTTCCCTTCGAAAAGCACCAAGAAAAATCTTAATGTTATTGCTCATCTTCATCAATTTCTGTGAGAACTACTTTCGGTAATTCTGGTTACTGTGCTTGGCTAATCTTAATATATTTTTGTTGTTTTCTGCTTTAAGCAAGTAGAATCTTCCTGATGATAGGCTATAATTACGTATTTTAGTCACTTATTACACTCTAGTTTACTGCACTTTG